>JPKC01000825.1:0-32047 GCA_000750925.1 Pseudogymnoascus sp. VKM F-4518 (FW-2643) | reverse complement strand
ATTCTAATAATAATAAAATATCCCTAGAATATTAAATAGGTATACACACATAATTAAACGTGAGGACTTCAGTCCATTTAGAATAATTATATTCATGTAATTATATTCATATTCATTTAAGTTATATTATTCCCTAACAACAATCCTATAACTACACTATAAATATTATCATATCAACTACCACCTACCGTGAACACCCAACTCCTGACAACTACAATTGTCGATATCTCCATTTAATCCCAGCGCATAGTAAGGGTACAAGAGACGAACAGGGAAAAACTAAGCGAACAGCACCACTTACCGTAGAACTCATCAAGTTCGAGGCAAACGTTGCAGTAGAAATGACCATCCTCATAAGCAGCAGAAGCTGGTCTTAAATCCCGGGTCTCAAATTCTAGGTCGAAGTACGAAATCCATCATCGATGTACAAGGATATATCAACAGCTCAAGGCAAAGAAATCGAGGACCTCATAATGAGAATCATCTAGACATAGCCGATGGGAAGGATAGTCAGAGAAGCAACGCCGCATTGCTGTCACTACGTATTTCACGTTGTCGTGCTAGACCTGTCACCGTTAGTTGCCTGCTGCTATTGCGCATTCTTGCTGTTGCAACGTTCTGCTAAAATCATGGTATCGTTTGCAGGGTCCAGCGTCTTGGTGTTTTCCCCAGTCTCCTTGTTCTGTCCAATTTTCTCGTTCATCTCTTGTTTGTATATGACATTTCCGATTACAAACGCTGTACCACCAAAGGTTCCTGCGCCACGTAGGTTCCCCCCTACAATATTAGTATCTGATCATTGCTGTAGAAGTTATAACTCCAACCATCGAGTGTTTTACCCAACTCCTCTTCGACGTTGTATCGTGCTGGCTCATCTTGCGTTGCCGCCCCAGAGAATCGATCCCAGACACGCATCCCCATTAATCCCCCGTTCGACCGGTGAGTATGACATGGTCCGTAAAAGCTCCGTACCCTCAGCTGAATCGCTCCTGAAAACACAATAAAAGCATCCCCAAAAGTAAACCTGAATCTCCCAGGCTACATCCAAACTACCGAATCATGAAGGAGGTATTCATGGGGCCGTGGGGGTGTTAGGACAGCACCTGTTACGCCAAACCGAGGAGCACGAGCACGCCCCGCGCAGTCACAGCATCTCGCTCGCTGTCGCAGCTCCTCGTCGCCGCTACAACCTCTCACCGACACAACCGCTCATCGCCGTCTCTTCTCGTCACCTCCTAGATCCCATTTGACGCCCTAAATAACATGCCGAGAGTATACGAGTCGGGGACTTGATATGGTTTGGTGCTGCATTGCGGAACTTCGGAATCCAGTTGTCTCTGACCGATTCGTCTCATCCATGGCATTGGCCGACTCAGCCACAAAAGAGGAGAGCGTGAATTTATATCCGCCGGAACCGCTCGACAAGTATGGTATGGTGGCAAAGGATAAAAATCCGCATGGTCGGTGGGTTGAGATTAGACCATTCCCCTCCAGCTTTTCCTTATGTCACCTAGCAACTTTGAAAGACGATGCCATAACCGTAGCCTCGCCCCCTGCGCGAAGGTTGAGGGCGTCGATGAGACAACCAGAGTATCCTCGCACACCCTGGGGAGAGCAATATATTTCCAAGGCGCACCTCAAATGATCGAGTGTCGAGTGTCGAGTGTCGAGTGTCGAGTGATGGGACGTTTTATTTCTGGTATTCCGTTCCGAGGATCGCATTGGATTGCCCTTCCCCACCGTCGACTTGAGGATATTCCAAAAGCGCAACGGGATATAAGAGAGAACCAACGGAACGGCTGGGGATTTGTCGACATGGCTGAATTTCTTCAACGAGCACAATGAATCTCTTAGAATCTGTGGTATTGGGTGCGAATGATGTTGGATGACTTTTGGTGACACGAACAGCTATGGCCTTTCGTGGGCTAGGATCTTGTCCAGTTTCTCGTCGTTTCTTGTCGTCGCACCTTGCTTCTCGTCATCCAACTCCCGTCACCACAGCTTCTCACCGCCACACACACAAGACCGGCCAGCTCTCACCTAGCCCCGTCTGTGCAGAACGATCAATCCTTATGTATACCACCCGCACCGCACCGGAAACAGTGTCCACTAGACTTAATTTCGATATTCGATTTCCTGTGCATCGACTCGGACCTGGAAAGGGATCAGTATATATATACCACACGAGAGGAAGACTGGAAGCTCACTGGTTGACGAGATGGAGAATGTTCCGGGGCACGTTTCTATGTGCATGGGATATATTCCCAGGTCCTAGACGGCAAGGAGGAGGCGCTCGATAGTATCCAGACCCAGAAACACCGATGTAGAATCCCCCCTCTGACACGCAAGGAAGTCCCGTTCTGGACAACCTGGAGTATCCAAAAGTCCCACTCTGCGCTCTTGACCTACCTGGAGATATTTCTTTCTTTCCCGCACAGCTGAGCCTGCCCGCCTCTGTTATGCACTTATAGTCCGTAATGCTCGCCGAGGAATTCCGCGCCTGAATGGACCGGTTGCGTTAGAGGTCGAGGTATAATCGTGGCCGTGGTTGAATTCTGTCTCTGACGCAAAGTGAATAACAGGCTATTCTGTGTTAATCAATCAGTAACATTTGTATAGCAGCTTCTGTTCTGTGTTAACCAATCAGTAACATCTGAGCACAACCTCCATTGGTGAAGTGACTCGCTCTGTCCAATATCATTGCGCCCGGAAGTGTAACAGGAGAAAAGGGTATAATTCATACTCACGGTGCTGATTCCCATTCGCAGAGCCGGTCGGTTTGATGTCAGTAAACTCACAATTGTCACCGGATAGTTTCGATAGAGAACATTAGTGCGTGTGCTATTGATCTCGAGCATTGGATGCAGCCAGCCAAAAGTATCCCAGTTGTTATCATCCTTCTCAGTTCGACTCGATGTATGCAACGCTGTCGAAGAACTCAGTTGATATAATCCTTCCCACACCACCTCAACGCACAACCGCAGCCATGAGAACCCTCATCGATCCCCTTCTTCCCACGACACCAACAACCACGCTTGCCAACGTCGCCTGTCAACACCACCACCAGTATCAAAACCTCTCCTCTCCAGCCATATCATCACCCCAACACGACCACCTCACCTCACCTACCTCTGGTATCAGCTCTCCCACCACCGACATCCGCCAACCATGCAGACCAACCGCCACACACAAGCTCCAAGCTGAACCTCGCATCCCCATCTCCCCATCCGATGTTCTTTTTGAGTTAATAATAGCCACCACCACCACAGCACCGCCTCTACTCCGCCTTCCTTCGATTTAATAATAGCCCATCCACGCAATCCTTCAGCGCCACCCCTACCCATCAACCAGTCCACCCATCCGCACCATCAGCAGCAGCACCAGCAACAATGTTCCCAGCCGCACCGGTATATCCGACCCTCTATTCTAGATGCCTCGGTTCGGGAGTCAGTTTCTTTGTTCGAGGCCTGTGAAAGCAGCACGCACAGCTTGGCATCGATTGCGGCGAACAGCAGAGCAGGGGAGGAGAGGACGGGGTTTTCTATGTATGATATGTTATCTGAATGAGCTGACGCCATCTGGCCGCGGGAGAGGCGCGGATGAGGTGATGGTGAATACTGGGTCCTCCCGAGGATGGCTAGAGTAGGTTGGGGCTTGCGATGAGTTTCTTTTTTTCTTAGGGGGGGAGAAAGGTGATGTGTCGTTTTTGGGGGGTTAGGGGAGGTATGCTGATGTTGGTGAGGTGGGATGGTGATGTTACAGTCTGTAGAAGGAATTGGAAGGGTCATCGAAGGAAGAATGGATGATACGAGAGACAGCAGGAGAGACAGAACGTGAACCCATCGTGGCCACGCCCTCAAATGATACCGACTCATCTGCCTCAACCCCCGTGAACACCTGCTGCCCTGCTTCTGGACCGTAGAGCAGAGTAGCATCGGGCGGCATCCACATGCTCCTCCTCCTCCATCCCACAGCGTCATCTACATCCACATCTACATCCCCTCCCTCCCAGCGTCGTGAGCGCGGTGGATCACGACGGACATGTATGTCTCACCCCCCCTTCAAAAACCTTTCCCGATCAGCACCTCGCCCCCTGCATACCTACCCTCTCCCACGGAGAGGAGTCGGTGACAGGTCCCTTCTCGGGAAACCGAGCCGCTGCGTCTGTCCTGCTGCCATGTCCTTTTCGGCGGTGGGAGGTGGATTGGGAGGGTGTAATTAAATTTCTACAGACTATTGGATGGGCTACGGACTGGATGGGGGACTTCGGGCGATCGGCGGGTGCTGACACGCGATCGGCGGGAGGGTGTCTCAGGGTGTCCGGGTCTTGTGGCGGCGGGGAGGTGTTGGAATGGGATGGGAGGGGAGCGGAGGGTATGGCTGATGTGGATTGGGAATTTGGGGATGGGAGATGGGCGTGGCGGCGTCGTGGTGGAAGGTTTCGAGGAGGGCGTTTTTTGTTCGAGAGTGTCTCATTCTGTGGCTTATAGTTTACCCAGCGGTGGTGTGGTGGTGATATGGCAGAGACAACGGCAGATGTCACGATGTATGTGGTTCGTGGATTGTGGTGATGGCCGTATTAGCCGTAGTGCGTTTTGGCGTGTCCGTTTTGACGTTTGATGAAGCCTCATAGGGCGATAATTGGGGTAGATGGGTATGGAGATGGCGATGGAGGCGGTAGGGATCGGCAATATTGGTTTAGGTGGTTTAGGTGAATGGTGGATGGGGGTGGAGGTGGGTGATGCAGGTACAGCAAGTATAGGCGGTACTTGGCATTGGCGGGGGAATGACATTGGGTGGGAGGTAGTGTGGGTAGCAGGGTACTTTCGGCTAGGAGGGGTAGCTGACGGAGAATTGTTTATGCTAGCTAGACTTTGTTGAGTAGGGTGACCGAGTGGGAGGGACGATGGACGAATATGGGGGACCATGAGGGAACTATGGAGACTATGGAGACTATAGAGACTATAGAGACTACAAGTAGACTACTCCCACGAGAACTATGGACTATAGACCCCATCTGTATGGACTATAGACCCCATCTGTATGGACTACCCAGACCGATGAGCTACTACGACGGGGCAATGAGGTGATCAGTTCCTTCTTTCACTCTCATCACCCGGAATTGCTGAATGGCTGCAATTCCTCTAATGGGGAATTGGGATAGGCAGGGGCCCTAATGCGGGTTTAGTGCCGAGCCGGGCGGTGGTGGCGGTGGCTGCCAGTGTTTGTCTGCCGCCCTCACTTGGGTCAGTCTGCCGCTTTCACGCTAACGGGAGTACCTTGCAGTTTAGTTAGTACACATACAAACAGTACTTTACCCCTGGATTGACGTTATTGGCGTTATTTGGCATCGGTGGGGTACAAGGGGTTGTGGTGTATGGGGAGTGCGATGGCAAGTACCGTTCATACAATACAACTCTCCACACTCCACACTCCACATACTCTTCCACATACTATTACTTACAAGCTTACAAGTACTATGGGAAACAACTATTACACGGAGTATACCGTCGTAGATAACTACACGTGACTAGCCCGTGACCTGCCTTGCTTCTCAACCCCAGCCAGCCACCCTGCAGCCACCCTCCTCCCCTCCCACCCTCCACTCTCCATCCACCCTCCATCCACCTTCATCCACCGCCCACCCTGCAACCACCAACCCACAAACCGCCACCGACGCATCATCAACTCCTCTCAAGCTTTGCATCCATCTCATCTCATCTCATCTCATCTCATTTTATCCTCATTTTATGACCACCCCCAAAGAGATGGCGATCGACGGTGGGAGTGGCCGGTGAGGGAAGTCCTTGCAGTACACGGCATCAATTAGATACTCCATTGAGACAGAGTATGGCAATCACCTCACCGTGAAGTCAACACATACTTCGTTTTTCCATATTGTAACCCTCCACGTCAGACTCCACGTTGACTTTGCCCTGACATTCAAGACAGGTCAAACACACGACATCCAGACACTCAAGACACGTTTTAACCTCTGCTGACGCCAGCCGCAGCTGTCACCGCGACAATAACCTTCTTGAGCCCACAACACCGACGACGATGACGATAACCTTCCCGACCCAACCCAACCCAACACCCCAACCCCAACAGCCGTTTCGCCATTCCAGCTATTCGGCCATTCGAGCACGTCACTTTTCAGGATGGGTACCTTGCATACAGCTGCTCACTAGCAATCACATTCTCCGCAGTACTTACTCGCAGTACATACCAGACCAGGATGACCGCAGATCTGTTGCCTCGTAGCAACCGGCCTCTCTGCTTTCTATCCTCCCCCTCCCCTCTCTCTCCCTCTCCCTGGCCCATCTCTCTCCGTCCGTCCGCCACTGTCCGCTTCTCTACTCCACCGCTCTCCGTTTCCTCTCTCCGCACGTCTCCGCACGGGATTTGTTGTACCCAGCGCGCTAAGATCTGGTACGTACCGACAAAATGCGGTACATTCTAGTTAAAGGGGCCGTGAGCCCCTGCGCCCATTGATTTCCCACTGGCGATCTGACGCGCTACCGCCCTTGCGCCCTTACTAGCGGCTAATTATCAATGTCTTTTCTGATTACCGCTCACACAACGGAGTACTCCCAACTCTGGTTCACCACTTGTACACGCATCCTGTACACTCTACGTACTCGACTTGTACTCCGCGCTAAGTCTCCTTACTCCGAAAGAATGGCGGGGACCAACTATGCCCCACCTGGCAGACTCCCCGATTGCACTATTGTTCTGATAGTCAGGCACGGCTAATACGACTAATGCCACCGCGGGGCTCCTTTTGTCATTCATCTCTTGTTCGGGGAGCTTGACCCTCATACCATGCTCGGCCTGTAACCGTTGGCCCGTCATACTCCCTCTCCTGACTCCTGCATCAGGCAATGACTTCCGGTAGGTTTGTCGAGGATGGGCATTTGCCGTGCGATGCGCCCTGTCAACAAGGTGGCAAAAGATACTCTCCTCTGTGGGCTACCCTGTGAGCGTATCAATGATTCTCAGATCATTACTGCATCCATTGTTATGATACCGGTGGGTCATTTCTTTCACTTCACACTTTTCCATTCACACATTCCCATCGTCTGCATTCGCTGGCTAGTCATGCGAAAGGCAGGAAACACGTCACAAAGAGCTTGATAACGCCTTGTTGGTTTCCTCTCCGTAATCCTCCTCATTACAGGACCAGATATCAAGACATCCCACGCTAGATATCACATTCCAATTGGTACCCATCTATCCCATCCACCCTCAGCCAGAGTCATGAGCGTCTAAGCGTCGATCATCCCACCCTCCCGTCCTAGGCGGTTCGATCGAGCTGTCATCAGGGTCCAATGGACTTGCCGCCTGCCTCCATGATGGTGGGTGCGCTCACTGGCCGGAGATTGTACAAGTGAGCTGCAATCTTCGGCCTGATTAGCGGCTGATCCGAATTGCGGATCCATGGCGGCGGCCATTGCTCCCTCTTCCAAACCCCTGGGTCTCCAGCTTCGCAAGGCAGCGTCGCGGTATGCCAACCTCCAAAATGTCTCATACCTCGCCAGGATTCCGTTGGCAATGGTACCGCTTGGTACCCACCTCCCACCCATCCCATGCACGGATGGGAGAAGGGGGCCACCAAACAAGTGCAGACTAGATGGGCAGACCTCCCCTTGGGATGTATAAGAAGGACATCCCACGGGAATCATCTCTCTTTTCTTCGGTATCCAACTACAGACTCACAGTCCTTACATTCATTTTACCTCACCAGCTTTCCACTCTTTATACATCCCGTTTAATTTTCCAACCCTCCCTCCCTCCACCAAAATACCGCAGCAATGAAGTTCTCTTACACCCTCGCTGCCGTTTTCGCGACCGCCGCCGTCGCTGCCCCAGTGGCACAGGCCCCAGCGGCCGTCCCAGTTGATGCTGGTCTCCTCGCCAAGCTGAGCCCCGACGTCGCCGCCCTCGTCACCGGCCTCGGACTCACCACCCTCGCCCCCGGTCTTGCTGCCACCCTCGTCACCCTCAGTGAGGGACTCAAGACCCGCACCGACAGCGCATCGGTCCCAGTTGATGCTGGTCTCCTCGCCAAGCTCAGCCCTGACGTCGCTGCTCTCGTCACCGGCCTCGGCCTGACCTCGCTCGCGCCTGGTCTTGCCTCCACCCTCGTCACCCTCAGCCAGGGCCTTAAGACCCGCCAGATCGAAGGTGTTGTCAACACCGTCGGCAGTGTCGTCACCCCACTCACCGGCACTGTCGGTGGCGTCGCCGCTCCCGTCGCTGTTGCCGTTGATGCCCGCCAGCTCGAGGGTGTTGTTAACACCGCCGAGACTGTCGTGACCCCGGTCGCTGACGTTGTTGAGGGACTTGCCAAGCCCCTCGGTGGTGTCGCCGCTCGCCAGATCCCAGCTGTCCCTGTTGTCGGTGACCTTTCCCTCGTCGGCGATGTCCTCACTGAGGTCACTGGTGTCGTCGGTGGAGTTGGTGCTCGCCAGGTTCCCGCTGTCCCCGTTGTTGGTGACCTTCCCCTCGTCGGTGATGTTCTCAACGAAGTCACTGGTGTTGTCGGTGGCGTTGGTGCCCGCCAGCTTCCTGCCCTCCCAGTTGTCGGTGACCTTCCCGTCGTCGGCGATGTCCTCACTGAGGTCACTGGTGTCGTCGGTGGTGTTGGTGCTCGCCAGGTTCCCGTTGTCCCCGTTGTCGGTGATCTCCTCGACAAGGTTACTGGCCTCGCCGGTGGCGTTGCTGCCCGCCAGATCAACGTTGCCAACGGTAACACCGGTAACACCGCTTCCGTTGACGTCCTTGACACGGTCACCGTCGATGTCCGTGACGTTGCTGGTGTCCCAGTTGACGCCGGTCTCCTCGCTAAGCTGAGCCCAGATGTCGCTGCCCTCGTCACCGGCCTCGGACTCACCACCCTCGCTCCTGGCCTTGCCGCCACCCTTGTTACCCTCTCCGAGGGACTCAAGGCCCGTGCCACCCCCGACGTCGCCGCTGAGCTCGCGCCCGCTCTCGAGGCTATCCTTAGCCAGGTCACCGGCGCCGTTCAGGACAAGGTCGTCCCAACTGTCCAGGGTACCGTCGAGAAGGTCGTTCCCACAGTTTCCGGTACCGTCGAGAAGGTCACCGGTGCCCTTGGTGGTGTTGGTGCCCGCCAGATCAACGCTGGCAACGGTAACACTGGTAACACCGTTGACGTCGATGTCCTTGACACTGTTACCGTCAATGCCCGTGACGTTGCTGGTGTCCCAGTTGACGCCGGTCTCCTCGCCAAGCTAAGCCCAGATGTCGCTGCCCTCGTCACCGGCCTCGGACTCACCACCCTCGCACCTGGCCTTGCCTCCACCCTCATCACTCTCTCCGAGGGCCTTAAGACCCGCACCGACAGCCCTGTCCCAGACATCCCAGTTGATGCTGGCCTTCTCGCCAAGCTGAGCCCAGATGTCGCTGCTCTCATCAGCGGTCTCGGACTCACCTCCCTCTCCCCTGGCCTTGCTGCCACCCTTGTCACCCTCTCTGAGGGCCTCAAGTCCCGCCAGCTTGAGGGTGTTGTCAACACCGCCGAGACTGTCGTGACCCCGGTCGCTGACGTTGTTGAGGGACTTGCCAAGCCCCTCGGTGGTGTTGCCGCTCGCCAGCTCCCAGCTCTCCCAGTTGTCGGTGACCTTCCCGTCGTCGGTGATGTCCTCACCGAGGTCACTGGTGTCGTTGGTGTTGTTGGTGCCCGCCAGTCTTCCGACCCCCTTGCCAAGCTCACCCAAGCTCTCTACGCCATCCTTGGTGAGGTCACCGATCTTGTCTCTGATGTCGCCGCCCCAGTGACCGCCGCTGTCGGACAGGCCGCTGCTCCCGTTGGTGCCATCGTCGGTGCCGTTGGTGCCCGCCAGTCTTCTGACCCGCTTGCCAAGATCACCGAGGCTGTCTACGCTACCCTCAACCCAGTCACCTCCGTTGTCTCTGATGTCGCTAAGCCAGTCAACGCTGCCGTCGGACAAGCCGCCGCACCTGTCGGTTCCGTCGTCGGTGCCGTCGGTGCCCGTGATGTCTCGCTCGCTCAGGTTGATGAGATCGTCAAGACCGTCACCAGCAACGCCGGATCCATCGAGACCGTCTCCAAGGCTGCCGGCGCCATCCCAGTTGATGCCGGTCTCCTCGCCCAGCTGAGCGCTCCTATCGCTGCTCTCGTCAGCGGCCTTGGACTCGTCTCCATCGCACCTGGACTTGCGGCCACTCTGATCACCCTCAGCCAGGGACTGTAAATGTAAGTTTTACCTCCATCCTCCCCTTCAAGTTACGATGTACATTAGCTAACCTGATCCTCAGTACAGGACTTCGATTTGAAAATTCTTTCGACGAAATTCCTTCCGATGGTTGGTAATAAAGTGATGGGAGATGGGAATAGTGATGATGGCGTTCATGGGTGGTGATACCTTCACAAAGCGACATGTCAAGCGAATAGCTGGCTCTTCAAACGTTCTTTATTTTTTGATAAGATTATGTTCAGGGGAACGACGGACACTCCGTAGTGTATTAGACAGTAATGTATTTAAACCGATTGGTGGAAGCTGTATATATGAAATTGTTTAAAACATTGTTGTTTGAATGGATGTGATTCTTGTGTATTTTTACTTGAGGAAGGCGCCTTCGAATTCTACGGAGGAAGGAGCAGTCTTGTAAATTCCTATGATTTTGTGATGGAAAGAGCGATATTCGAGGCTCTTGCCAGTCTTCTGAAAGGAAGAGCGATTTTACAAGTTCTTTCCAATTTCCAGAGAGAAGGGGCAACCCTGAAAGCTCCTGCCAGTTCTACAATTCCTACCATTGTGAGAGAAAGAGCCATCCAACTCAATGGTTCCTTCCTCCACTTCAATACCACAGCAAACAGTACTCACCACGCAGTCTCTGCATCGCAATCTCTCTCTAAAACGACTTACTAATCCCCGGCGATCTCTCCCACTGAATCCTCACCCTCAATCCCCCCCAAAAGCCTCATCCAGACCACGACTGTGTCTCACCAAACCAAACCATCACACCCCAGCCCATCCAAAAAAAAAACATGCTCACCAAGTCCCTCTACTTCCCTCCCAAGTTCCATCGCATCACACGCGGCTCCGCTTCCCACAGCATGCGATAGCGCCAAGCATCGCGCCATCCCACCACCACAGCTCACTTGCGTCGCGACTACTTCGCCAGGGGGTGGCGCGATGATGCGATTGTATGCATGGGATAGGAGACGATAGGAGACTGATTGGTACGAGTAGGGGATACCGAGGCATAGGAGACGGACTCGCCGGATCGTCGTCGTCGCGAGTCAGCGGGTTGAGGCGCGCGTGCGAGCAAGGGTTACCAGCGAGGTCGCGCGATATCTCAGTTACTCACACTAAGATAGCTGATCGAGGGTTGATCTATCGCCTTACCCGCTTTGCTCGTCGCGAGGCTATCTACTCCCCTTATCCGCGTTCTCCCGAGGCGCTGGGCTGGGTGGCTTTGTGGTTGTTTGGGTGGCTTCTGGACGATCTCCCGTCGGCACATGTGCGCGTTGCGGCAGTTTTGGTTTGAGGACCGGGTTTGGGGGTGGGTGGGGTGGGTGAGGCTCCCAGGGTTACGGTGGTGGTGGTTGTGATGGGTGATAATCACATGCGCTCGGCGAGGAGGAGGAGGAGGAGGATGCGGGTGAGGATGAGGATTCCTATCTGTTGCTATGTCTATCTATGGGAATATCGTGCTGATACTAGTGGATAGGAATATCCTCTCCCCCCTTCCAGATAGAGGTTATACAGCGATACTTTTACGATACATGATATGGACTTCCGCTGGACAAACGAGAGATAGTAATTTTGGTTGCGAGATGCGCTTGTGCGTTTAGCCTCAGGGCCGCCGCGGAATGGCGGATACATTTCATACTCCTCATAGCCTCAAGTGTGACGATATATGCCTCAAAGTGGACTTCGAATGTGAGAACGGATTGCTATCTCATGATCTGGGAAGGGACAATTTGTTCGCGCCGAGACCGAGGTCGAAGTCTTCCTTTGGGGTGGGTGGTAAGAGTTGTGGACATGCGGTCCCCTCCTCTGACTGTGGAGTCGGACTCTCTGGAGGACCGGAGGATGAAGCAGGAGTAGCTTCTTGTTTTGATGGGTCGGTCTCTAGTCGAGTGCCTGGAGATGGAAGTTGTTGGGCGAGATACAGACTCGGATCGGCCGACTGGGCTCGCCGTGAGATTTCATGTGAATTAGAATCGCTTCCAGGGATTGCCGTTGGGGATGATACGGACTGCTGTGGTCTATCTGAGGAAAAAGTAGGAACTGGCTGTCGTACGGCTTTCCGATACCGAATTTTTGGAAGCAGCGAATTCTTTCCGAAACCCACCAGGGTACGAGAAACCATACCCACAATCACCTCACGGACGCTGTTCCCGCAATGGTTGAACTCTACATGCCGTTTTCGCCGGGTCGGAGTTGCTGGGACCTCGTCGTCGATTACAATGATCAATTCCTGCAACCCTTTCAACCTCTCGAGAAACCTACTGAGCGCCTCCTTGTCGTCGCATATTCCATTCCAAAGGTCATACTGGAAAGCGATGCGTCGAACATCCTTCAACTCGAACCAACGCGTTAGGTCAGACAGGAGGCCCGCCGGCGAGTAATACCTAACTGCGGTGCTGATATATAGGGTGTCATGCTCAAAGTCGATGCCGCCTGGGATCTGCTTCATGTTTATTCCTCTGTATACGGAACGCGCCTCCTGGCGTGAATCATGGCAGATATGCATGGCAAGTGGTATTTTGCCAGCCAGTCATAATATACGCTCGGTCCCGAAGAGCTGCACAATCCGTGGCTCGGGGAATGTGTATCGCCAGATCCTCTGCCGAATTGCACCTGGGAGACTTTCCAGACGTGAGGTATGGTTGGCGGGTTTTGTCCCAGCCGGCGCGGACTGTGGAAGCCTCTCCTGCTTAGATCTGACGACGTGCAACTCGGAGAGAAGAGAAGAAACCAGAGAACCGAAGGTGCATATCTCCCGCGCCTGGAGTTTGGATTTTGTTTCCAAGTCTGAGAGTTTCTTCTGTTGCTCTACTTCTTGTTCGGAGTACTGAGTCTGAAGCTGTTGCAGCTGTATTGCGATATTGGACAGTGCTAGCTGGGTAGCTGGTGAGTCGCTGTTGGTCTGAAGCTGCAGCAGCTGCGTCGCGATATTGGACAGTGATAGATGGGTAGCTGGCGGCGACTCGCTTTGGGTAGTGTCTGTCATTGTGATTGTGAGCTGTAGAATGTGATGTTTTCTATTTGAAAGGAACTGATCTACTCGTATATGAATCGTCTTGATTATACAAGGTCACACGCAAGGCAAGGCTACTCAATGTGACTTATAACTTATAGTATAGGCTAACTTTCTAGACATTCTAGGGGCCAAATATGTTGGATGGCTGTGTTGATGGAGTGACAGGGGTCCAGTCAGTTATCAGATTTAGAGGGCAACACCCACGTGCTGCATCGAACAAACCAGCCGTGAAACGTTTTTGACGTAGTTCGCTGCTCGATATTATAGACAGGAACCTAACGTGTATCCCTGCATCACAGGACGCACCCTGTGACGGGACAAACTATTGGTACTTTGAATTCAATTGATTATAAATTTGTGAGTCCATTGAAAATTCCAGTATTTTTGTGTCAGTCGTGTTGTGTGGCTACTCCTGAACAGTCCAAACCCCGGCTACTCTGAAATTTACGATCACGTCATCGCTGTCGCGCCTAATTGCGGAGGGCATCAATTCGAAGTATAATAGAACCCCTCGAGCTACAGCATCACCACGAACTCTTATCACTCCTAATACCCATAAGAGAGTCTTATCTAAGCTTTAAGGCCCCACTACGATGCGGGAGATCGTCATCAGCCTTGTGGCGGCTGTACGGTCTAGCATTACTCAACCCTTAGTGGGTTCTGTAATCTAGCGCCCGAGACATAACTTTGCGCCTGCGCAATGAGCTTCTCCCTCTCATTCTCCTCCTCATCTAACTCCTCACCACTGAACCAAAGCGAAGAGTTGTTTTTTGTTAATATCCCTTTTCCAAACCCCCCCCCCTTAAGCTTACTAATTTCGACTTCACATTTTCCATCCAGGCACCTTGACGCCACCCTCTTGCGTAGTAGATCCAGCGCCCCTGCCCAGTTCCCATCCAGCAACTCCACATTGCGCAGGTAGACTTGCTCCATCCTGCCACCATCCAGCTTGCGGAAGAAATTTTCTAGCTTGCCCGGGTCTAACGAGACGTTCGAGATAGAGAATCGCTTAAGGCGCGGCCAATTAGCGGTGGCAAGGATGGTACCTATGCGATACAAGCCGCCGTCGTTAACATTTGATCCGTGGAAATAGAGGCGTACGTCTTCGATGTCATGCCCAGAGAGAATAGCGCAGAGGTACTGGTCGATGGGGCAGTGCTCCTCGGGTCGGAGATGGCGGCCGCGGATCGGCGGTTGGTTTGTACTTAAAAAGAATTCTGTGAGGTGCTGGCTTGCAGAGCGGAGGTCTGGCCAGGAGGGGTTATTTGGGTCATGGCCAGAGCGAATCATGGAGTAATTTTTTACGGTGGGGAAGCAACGGATTTGTATGTCGAGGACGGTGGCGCCTGCTTTGTGGATGGCGATTGGTAGCTCAGAAAGGATTTTCGCGGGTAAGAGTTCTGCCCCTTCTTCAAGATCTTCAATTGTCTGCCAGTCCAACGGGATGGCCATAAGTCGGGGCAGCTCGTCTGGGTGGGTTGACATACGAGTTGGGTCGTCTGAACATCGGTTCAGGTAATCCCAGCCACCTATTTCGTCGACGAAATGTAAAGAAGTGCCATGTCTCATCCGGGATATCGCCGACGCTAAGGTCTTAACGAAAGACCCGTCCATGATCAGTCTAAACTGCTCTTTGTGCTTCTGCATATACTCTTCGTGACCCTGCCGGAGGATCTCCTGATACCTGAGCGTATCCTCGTCCGTCGAAGCCACATCCGGCTGGCCAATATACTCATCCCACGCTGAGATAATAGCGCTGTAATCTTCCGTCGCCTTATTATACACCCTTATAGGCTGTTCACACACCGTCTTATCATCGGAATCGTATCCACCTAGATACCGCATCTCGGCCAGGTAGTCACAGCTACTGCTCAATGAATTTAGGTCATTCTCTCGCTGGTTTTTGTACTGTGACAGGTCCTCTGCAAGTTCTTTCGGGCAGTAGTGGAGCACGACATCAATGCTGCGGACCCCCGCTGCAATGAGCGGTGTCCTTGAAATCTTATCTGCGCAGTCAAGGGATGCCTGATCTAGTTGCACCGTGAGGATTGGGCATAGAAACGGCGATGCAAGGCGGTTGAAGAGAGTACAGACAAGACGAGCGCTTTGAATGGTTTTGATGTCGTCGTCATCGCAGCGAATGTGCAATTTTATGTTTTTATCATTGTAGACGTGGTCGAAAATACTAAGGAGGATATCCATTGGAAATGGAGAATGTGCATAGGCCCCGTTTTGTCGCGCGGGTATTCATGATTCGCCATATCTCCGGCATTAGAGTCCTCCATTATCGTTGACATGGCTAGTTTCTGTTTGTAAGACAACTCATATGGGCTCACGATTGAGATATATATGCGGCGAGATCGCTGTGCTACGCCGCGGCTTGGGGTCCAAAGCTTCCCTCGACTTCATCCGGATGACTCACGCGGCGTATAATTATTTTCTGCTATTCAAATGGTTTCTATTTGCGCTCTTCAATATATCGCCGTCAGGAAACGTTGGTTAACATCTCAGGCTTGCGCTCCTATCGTAGTTTTCAGCTTATTCGTTGGTCTGTTTGTCGTCAACACTGGTTATGCCGATCATGATTGTCGTTCCTGTCTACTTTGTAAGCTTGTCAAATCAACCGGGACGATCCGATCCGTGCCAATCAGTCAACCCTGCTTCCCCACATTCCTATTGATAGGTTCCCCAAATTCAGTTTTCCATCTCTCCGTCTTACCCTTCGGAGATAGATTCACAGCAATACAGGCTATATCAGGGAAAGGCGATAATGCGCAATATAAACCATTCCTATCCCCCCATCTTGTCTTGGTAGTATTGCGTATCATCAAACTAGGGCAACATTATATCAATATAGTACCATCAACTGACATACACTTGACAATGCTACTTATCACTCTCTAAGCCGTGTGTTGCTCCCTGCTGCTCCTAAATAGCAGTGCCTTTGCCTAGCAGACAATCGGGGGCCAGTGTGCGTCCCCAAGCTTCATCTCGACTACTTGAAGACAGGGTACTCCCTGGTCACCACAAGGCTGAAAATGATTTTTCAGCATCGTGGTGAGGCTTGGAAACCCACATCAAAGTGATATATGAGTTTGAAAGGTGCAACGAGCTCGGGTGGTGCTGTAGGTTGAGGGGTCCTATTATACTTCGAATTGACGCCCTCTGCAACTAGGCGCGACAGCGACGACGTAATCGTAAATTTCGGAGTAGCTGGGGTTTGGGCTGTTCAGGAGTAGTCACACAACATGACTAACACAAAAATACTGGAATTTTCAATGGATTCACAAATTTAGAATTAATTAAATTCAAAGTACCAATATTTGTCCCGTCACAGGGTGCGTCCCTCGATGCAGGGATGCACGTTAGTTCTTGTTAATTATTATGATGAGTTTCGGCTGTGTGTTTTACTTCAGCCGTTGCCGCTTTGGGATTGGCGACTCCTGTCTTCATATTCGGGGCTGACCTAGTCGCCGCCGAGGTTGAATGTTCAGTCTCCCGAAGCGGTGGATAGATATCATAACTCCATTACTTCAACAGTGACGCTATATCGATAGCCGTGGACTTCGACTGATAGGGCGAATTATACACGTTGGGGGATGGCGCCCCGGGAAGGTATAATTTGTTCGCGCCGAGACCGACCTCGAAGACTTCCTCCGCAGTGGCTGGTGAGTATTGTGGATATGCATTCCTTTTCCCTGACCGTGGAGCGGAGCTCCCTGAAGGCCCCTATGATGAAGCAGGATTGGCTTCATCTGGTAAGGAAGACGGTTTTATATCCTCAGATAGCTTCCTTGCATATGGGGCTAGTTCTCGAGCAAGCTCAAGGAGGTTAGGCAAACTCTGTATTGCCTGTGCCACTGCCCTTCCCATTATGTCGTTAGTCTCACTACCAAACTTACCCCTAAAAGACCAGTCGAAGTCGTCCGGAAATGGGTACACTAGCCCAACTACAGCATCCCCAAACATGTCTGGGCCGAGAGCTTATCAATCACCTTCATGTTGCACTGGAAATGATACCAGTGGGGCATAACAAAAGCTTCACTAACCATAAACTGCAGTCTAGCCTGTTGGACCAGCCGCACAATCGTCAAAGCGGTTCTAGGAGTAGAACAGCCAGCCGGCTTCACAGTGGACGGTCTTGTTCGCGCGGAAGAGTCCTGGTGTGAGCCTTTTTCGCTTATTGAAACCAATCCAAATGTTGATAGGTTCTTGGTAAAATAAGAATAGCTCGTATACCCTGTCGCGAAGTTCGCGGGGTAGCTTGAAGAAGTTGGCCGACATGTAGTCGTGAGGCTGAGCATACTTCGTTCCCTGTAAGGATTTGGTCAATGTCTCTTGATACGGCTGTGGTTTTATACATTGTATTCAGAGGATCGGACCACATCTGATGTGTCGTGATATTATCTAGACGTGGTAATTGTTGGTAGCATATGTGTTACTGACTTATTGGACCACAGCGTCAAGGCGCAGTTACACAACATACGTAAGTTACTATGCCGGTATTTCATTCGTTACACGTATAATTGGAACGTCGACTCTGCTGTTCCAACCATCATTACTTTTACTTCTGGAAAATTGAATCAATAGTAGTATAAACACTTTGACACTATGAGCTCCCGTTGTGTTGCCTGCGATCGATATTTCGACAGCGACGAAAGCCTACAGCGGCACAGTCAGGACTCACTCGCCCATGTCTTCGACTGTACAGCTTGCGACCGTCACTACAACAGCGAGACGGCTCTACAGCAGCATCTACGCGACTCTGTGGCTCATGCTCTGTCCTACTGTAGCGACTGCGATCGATCTTTTAATAGTAAGCAGGCGTTGCAACAGCACCTACGGGATTCACCAGCACACACCCCGTCCTTCGACTGTGAAACCTGCGACCGTCACTATGGTACCGAGACGGCTCTACAGCAGCATCTACGCGACTCTGTGGCTCATGCTCCGTCCTTTGACTGTGGCGACTGCAACCGATCTTTCAATAGTGAACAGGCGTTGCAACAGCACCTACAGGATTCACCAGCACACGTCCCGTCCTTCGACTGTGAAATATGCAACCGTCACTACGGCAGTGAGACAGCTCTTGAGAATCATCTGCGGGACTCTCCTATTCACCAACAAAATACAGATACTCCTTTGGATGTATTTTTCCGCACTTTCCCAATGTTTGATTATAACCCTTCTCTGCCCCCGGCAACTTCATATACCAACTTGCAGAAACACGAAGGGTGGCGCCGTGGAAATGCCGCGTCAGACAATGCGTGGGACAGATACCAAGATGCGCTGCAAGACGAACTGCAGATGTGGTATGGTGCAGAGAACGATTTGACTGCGTGGCATGCGCTTTGTCGCGCAATTGGTGTTGAGCCGCTTCCGGAAACATGCGAGCAATGCGAGCACGTAGGAGACCGTGTAACGAAAGTTGGTAGATTCATGCTGACACGGATCATAGGCTGTACGAAAAATACACGTCAATATCGTTGACCTAATTGAATGGGGACGAAGTGGTAGGGAGGAAAAAGTTCAGACCTTCCGTAATGTGGTAGAGCTGGGAGCCTACACCAAGGAGACACGCAAGATATTTCACAATACGTTCGACCAAGAAGGCGGCAATGTTGCCTTAAGGCACCTCCTTCGAAAGATCTTTTAGGAGAGCTTGTGAAAATGTAAACGCTGTCATCAAGGTCGGCATAACGTTACTGCTTCACTAGGAAGAGGTTATTGCTCTCTTCACAAGTCGTACGTTTTAGCCATTAGAGCTGGAAGATCAATAATAATTGGGTGCTGTAATCCTTTCGAGTAGTACCTGTGGGATTAGATGTTAATGCTGACCGAGTGAGTGTTTGCTCGCCGACTTGTTGGGGCAAGCATGGCGCCGGTACAGCTTCTATAAGGCTGATGACGATCTCCTTCTGTAGCAAGTAAGGCTTTAGAGAGTTTATTAAGACCCCTTTGTATGTATAGGGATTATAAGAGATCAATGGTAGAGCTGTAGTGGAGGAGCTCTGTTACGCTGTAAACGGAGACTCTATGCAAACTAGGCTGGAGAGTAACGACGCAAACGTGATTTTCTAATAAGAGGGGTTTAGAGTGTTTTAGTAATGGTTACAGAACACGACTTGTACAAAATAATAAGAAATAATAATGTTAGCCGCTATGATGAGTTACGGCCATGTGTTTTAATTCAACTGTTGCGGCGTTGGGATTGTTGTCTCTCCTGCCCGTGAAGTAGTCATGCCATCCCATGCCGAATTCACTACCCAGGTATGAACTGCTAATATCATCTCATCGTCAAGGAGGTCAGTCCAACCGATCTGGACAGGTACCGCAGCTTTAGTCTCTGGAGGTTCGGAGTCGTTTGCACGTTGCGCTGATCCATCAATTTCCTCCACCTGATCACTTTCTCGTTCTGCATCTATTTGGCCAGTTGGTTTTATGCTCCAGAGAGTTCGGTAGTAAGATAATAACTCAAGACGGCCCAAGAAAGCTGATGCAGCGCTGGTTTTGTTACAGAAGTCGCAAAACGCCTTTATAAACACTTTAGATCCGGGAGTAGGTCCGCAACCATCTCCCGCACACTTTATATCGTCATGTCGATCGATAAATAAATGCTTCAGGTTCTGGAACTTAGAAAGAGTGGCAAAAACTTGTTCCTAGACAACCATGGGCTATGATTAGCCGATCATATCAAACTTTATTAAGCAGCATTACTTGACTTGCAAAAAGAGAATAGAAGTACCTGATTCTTATAATCCAAAGTGATACACAGTTGTTCAAGCTGCGTGCAGTTCGAGATTATACCCATCTCCCGGACTGTTGAGAAGGGAAACTCCCATGGATCGTCTTGAGGTAAAAAGAGGCATTTAAGCGTGTCAAAGTGATTCTTTAACTTTGGGAAATCGTCGAACGGCCTAATGGGATTACAGAGCATCAATTGCTCTAATCCTTGGGTCGATTTGACAAATTTAAGGAAATCTTCGTTTTCACAATTGGTAATGAGACTTTCAAAGCGTTGGTCGGTGCGCCGAAAGATATTCCACAACTCTTTCGACCTGGTGACACCAGCAGTATTTGCCTCAAACAAGGTAAACCTCCGAATAGAAGTGAAGTCAAATGCCTCGAGCCAGCCTGGAAGCCCGGGAGATAACGCGTTTCGTAGATGTAAGGAGTGAAGCCGCAGTTGGCTTTGTAGGTCAATTATCGGATAGACGATATTGAAGAGCTTGTCTTCTAAGGTAAACTCCTCGAGAAATCTAAGCTTGAGAACTTTGAGGCTTTCCATATTATTAACGAGAAAGGTGGATACGTCCTCAGTTGCCTCCCACGATGTAATATCCGTTATTGTAAGAGACGAAAGAGAGGGTTTCTTCATCGCACGGACGCCCGGGCTGAATCCTGAAGGCCATTCTAATTTGAGATGATAGGAAAAGTCGCCGCTAAATCGGTATACCAAGGATCTTAGCTGACCCGGAAGAAAGAGGCCAAAGAGTTCATTGGTGGGAGGCATTTCGGCAGTCCATCTGTGTCCTTCAATGAGAATATTCCACAGAAAAAGGGAATAAGGGGGCACTTTGTAACGGTATGTAGATTTGCTTGTAAAACGACTTACACTAGTTCAGACAACAGGGGCATTCGGGGTATCGCGATCCCCAATACCCTATTTGCCCAAATCCAAGGCGAATGTAACGAAAGGCTGCTGTGATCAAAGTAACTACCTTTGACAGCCCCCCAACGGGTACCTTTGGTACTAGCTTTTGCATACCCATTTCTAATAGTCAGCTTTCGAACATATCTGCACTGCTGGCGACGATTATTTCCAAGGCCAGCCATCAGATTAAAGCACCTCTGGACATCAATATCTTCGTGGTCCTCTTCGATGTCTTCTTGCTTAACAAGATTAAGATGCGGGCTTAAGTCTATTATTGTATGAGCGTATATGAGAGGAGTCACTCTTTCGTTCATATCTCTGCACGTTTGACTCAGGCCTGCCAGCTCATAATTGGGATGGAGCTGCGAAGCGGGGGTCAGTAAAACCAGTTCCGGTTCGACTTATGAGAGAATGTGGCATACCAGCTCCAGGACCCGATCGAAAACTTCGACCGGAAGCCGCTGGAGGTCACTCGGTTTATCCATGCTGGATTGATTCTGACTCGCAAGTCTGAATTGTGCGAAGGGTTAGGCATGTCCTACTGAAGAATTTGGTGTTGCTGATGCCTGGAGAAGGTGCATAAGCGAATTGGGCATCATCCTTTCGACTGAGTTTATCTCCAAAAGGCTAGACTCGATATGCCTTTGGAATGACCGCTTCAACCTGGTAATTCACGGGGGTATATTATGAGCCACGGACGAGCCTTCAGTTGTGTATGCTCGTCTGTCAGGATAGCCTCTATATTTTGTAGTATGCCTCGAGTTCATAGTACTTTTACTACTGGGTCCATCCCAATGAACCATTAGGCTCTGAGCAATTACACCGAAGTTGCTGGTGCCAATACAGCATCAACATCTGAAGTAGCGATGTGGCGCATATACTGAACCGTGTTAGATTTAAAGCATAGATCCAACCTCTCTCAACCAGGCAGAAGAAACTCAATTTAATCAGCTACGAGCCAAACATCAATTCTGAAAATATTCCCCTTGAAATTATGTAACTTTTCCCAACTTCAAATGCTTCTAGCCTCAAAATCCCCACTTGAGGTGAGTTCCGTCCAATATGTAACTTCCATTCGGTGCCGTGCATTGCCACTCCAAGAACGGGCTCGCACACGGTAACGGCCCTGTTTCCTTTGGCTCGGGGCCCGCATCCTTCAGTAGCAAAGCTGCCACGTCGTGGGCTCCCAGCTTTACAGTCCAGTTCCTCACCGCCACGCCGACGTCTTTATGGAGCCACATATCCCTCACCTTGTACTGCCTGCCGGCGCGTACGGCCCAGTTCTCGGTCAGGTCAAAAGAGATCTCCTGTGTCTCGTTCAGAGTGTTGATGATCATGAACACCGGACCGTACGACGAGGTTCCAGCCCAGAATCCTGGCGGTGAAGTCTCATTGTAGGTGATGCGTGAGAAATCCGATTGGAGGCCAATACGGAATGGCGCTATGGCCTTCCCTTCATGGGGGTCCTGGTTGATGGCGATGAGCTCCTTATTGCCAAGAATCTCAATGGTGTCCTTTGTTGCGTTGCGCAGATCCGTTCCGATCAGAAGGTGGCTTTTGAGGAGTGCCCAAGCCGTAAAGTGCGTGCGCTGCTCGGCGACGGTAAGGTCGCCGATAGGAGCACCACGGCCGAAGTTTCCAACCTCCAGCATATCCATATCACCGTGCTGGTAATGGTCTGTGGCGCCGTAAGAAGTCGACGCG
This sequence comes from Pseudogymnoascus sp. VKM F-4518 (FW-2643), assembly GCA_000750925.1. Classification (NCBI taxonomy): domain Eukaryota; kingdom Fungi; phylum Ascomycota; class Leotiomycetes; order Thelebolales; family Thelebolaceae; genus Pseudogymnoascus; species Pseudogymnoascus sp. VKM F-4518 (FW-2643). Next base: position 9,426 of record JPKC01000825.1, on the reverse strand, counting down.
AGGAGAAGGATGTTGGCTATGGCAGACCAGTATGGTCTTATATCACCATCAATACGCCATGCGTTAGAGATGCGCGGTGCCCAGTTGTGCGGGTCTTGCCAGCCCCATTGGCATAGAGAGTAGATGAACTTGTTAGGATGTTTGTATTTCTTGGCGAGGGTCTCAATGGCTTCGAGCATACGTTCATACCGCCCGTACTCGTTTTCCATCGTGACATTATCATAGCTATGCAGCTCGTTAGGACAGGGAACTTCACATCTTCATACAGGCGGGATACGCACGGGATGTAGCAATTGTCATACTTGACAATAGCACCTTCGCCTCCCCATCCCCAACTCCGCCACGTCTCAAGGTCCTGCAGCTCGCGGCCATAGGCTCCCGGTAAACCACCACAAGTCTTATATCCGTTCGAGGAATATGCGCTCGCTGAGAGGCCATACTTATTCAGGCTTTGGGTCCATTTCAACCTGATCGCTCAGGTCAGATCTAGGTTGCATATGGATTTGGGGCATATTTACATTCCGTGTGGGAATTTTGCAGGGTCGGGAATCATTTCGCCCTTTTCAGAGCGGTTCTCCAACGCGTAAAAATCGTCGAGGATGAATGTCTGCCCAGTGTCAGATTGGCCTTCGCGTTACATTTCGGCGTATGATTTGAGAACCTACATTATAACCCGCATCTACAAGCCCGTACTCCTTCATAAGTCTAGCCTGCTCAAGCGCCAAAGCGCCATCGTAGTTTTTCTCAAACGCATTGTACGTATCATAGCCCATGGTGGGTAGTTTTCCGACGCCTCTCACAATGTCAGTATATCAAAGATATGCTACCCTGGATCCTTGGCTCACCATTATTCAGAGCCAATGCCTGGCCCACAAAGAGGAGCGCACTCAATCCGAGGGTATTCATGATCAACGACAGTCTGGCTTAACCAAACAAAAGAACCGTGGGCATGGAGCAGTTATATACTCCACACCTCGTCAATGCAAGGTTTTGTGCCGCACTCGGAAGTAAATATTCCAGCCGTAGGGTCGGGATAATAGTTGCGGACCATACTCCGCTGATGGCCAAAGCTACAATTCATCTAGTCTTTGAAAGAGTAGCGGGGTACTCCGTATAGAAAGCCTGAATCCCAGCACCCTGACAGCTGGTGCGGGGTAAGATATCCCGGGGATTACATGAATGTATAGCTCATATATGTCGCTCCTACGATCGGGGCTTTCGCGCCTGGCACTTCGAGGCGCAGGTGAGTCAAGTGCCACGGGCTAACCCAGCGGATATGGTTCAGTGGTCGACATGTCGGGGGATCCATCAAGCTGCCACTGCGTATCTGGGCTATGATCCGACGGATTGTCAGTAAGATTCTGGGCGACCTTGCGAGGAGGATAGGCGGCTAAAATGGCAATGGCTGCAGAGTTAATAACCTAAAATTGGAGAAGTTGGGGAAGGGCCGAAGCTACTCTAAATTGGACCGGAGTGGCGCGCTCCGCCCTTCTGCCATCCAAGTCTGGGGTAGGTGAGAAACAGCCTGCATTTGATGTCAAGAGGTAAGTTAGTATTTGCAAGCATCTGGCGATATATTTTATTTCCACGATACCTGACGAGCACTGGTGGGTATGTAAAGTCTGTGCCTCAAGTGGGCGCCGGACGGTTCCGTACGGCGCAGAACTGCATACCTGGAACTATGTTTCTCGCTGAAATACGTCAATTGCAACGGCGGACTGCTTGAACTTGACCAATTGAATGGAGATGGTATTGAAGATGTGTCTATAGATAAAAAACATGGCGTTATATCATAATGCTGGGCCGTCGAATGTCTCTCTCTTGTAGCGCATGTACCACGAAGTCTTATGCGGAAATATAACTTGCTTCTCCCTCGTGAAACCGTTATCTTCGAGTTGCCTGATGAATCTGGACACAGCGTGAGCTTCTCTTCTGCGCGATTACGGCGCGTTGATATCATGACATACCTTTCATTATCGATCCGGGGCTCTAGGACCAAACATTCCGTCCTATAATCTGCGGTCAAGGCATAATGGACAAACGCGCTGATCCATCTGCTCAGTCGATGCGCGCCCCTAAACTCTTGCTCTCCAACCACTACGTGCACCCCTCTATCCCAATCCTTCGCCTCACCTGCATTCAAAAGCCTGCCCAGCTGGTCCTCCTTCACCCAGTAAACCTCAAAGTACCCAAACGGCCGCCCGTTCCAGCATCCGATGACGGGAAAAGAATGCTTGGATTCCAAGTTGTCGCGCAGAAACTTTTCATGGAACTCAATGGGACCGTCACAACCCCAGGATTTGGCGACACGGGGGTCATTCATCCACTTGTGGATGAGCTGGACGTCGGTCATCTGTCGGGTGTCGGTCTCTGCTGGAGCTGGCGTGTGGGTCGACGAGGGCGAGGGTATTACTCCAACGCTAGATGAAGATTCCAAACCGTTGTATACGACAGGTTTGTCACTCAAGCTAGCAACACGGAAACTTAACTGCTCACCCAGGCTGGAGATATAGCGCGTGTAAAACGTTTCGCCCTGTTGCGGAGGCTTCGGCCTGATGGGGTGGCGCACACCATTTGTAATTATATATTGGAGGGGAGGTGGAGGGTAGTAAGTTGGAAGGTGGCTTCCTGACGCGTAAGGGTCTGGAAGGAGGGGTTTCCCCATTAGAGTTAGAGGTCCTGGGCTGACCGTAAAACCGTGAAGGTCTATGCTGCCGTGTTCAAACTTGGTCTGGCTATGAGATGGTGAGCCAACTGGACTTCCGTAAGGCGATCCTGGAATTGACAGTGGGTGTGCATTTGGCGACAGGGTGAAGAGAAATAGCCTCGGCGAGAGCTGCCAAAAAGCACGGCGGGAAGTGAACATCTCCTCCCAACCCTCAACATTATCGCTACTTGTGCCCACAGCTGAGTTCTCCGAGTATATCAGGCCCATACGTTCGAGCTTGGGAAGCAGGTTTCGTCCACGGAAGACTCCCTCTCTCTTGATATTGATACGCCAGTCGGCTTTCGGCTTTCCGTTGTCGGGCGTGTTCTTTGAGGCCTCTGTCGTGACAAACGGCGAAGGCTCAGTCTGGTGGAAGTACCAGTATAGAGTGGCCCATAGCATCATAGCAATCTGCCTCGTCGGGCTCGCAGGCGCTTTGAACTCATTTGTGCTTGGGAAAGATATCGAGCTTATGAATAGGCAATCGTTTTGTAGGGTAGGTTTCGAAAATTTATGAATGTGGTGTTTCTTAGGCGTCGACTTGCCGTCGATGTCCTGCGCATCGCTCCCCTCCCCAGAGCTAGGGGCGTCGATGAGCTCTTCCGACTGCAATATAATCGTCCATCCCTTTGGGAATACAGCGCCGTGCACGTTTAACTCGTTTGGCTTGAAGAACAAGCCGCCAAACACCGGTTGCACGCTGAGGCTATGCCCATTCGGCAGGTGGATGACATCGGACATTCTTCTAGTGTTTGCAAAGCCGGCGCGGTGTTCGAAAACTTGAAGCTACAAGCAAATAATTAGCAACGAAGAAATTTCGAATATTTACCATCGTCATGATTGCGATCGGTGTCGAGGGGTTACTTTACCCCACTGTGGAGAACCAGCCCGGGCGGCGCGTTCGGTTCCACTGATGACAAAGTAGCAGTTGTTAGAGGTTAAGATCGGTGGCGGGGAGTCGTCGATAACCGCGCCGTACTACTACTGTGGTACCTGCCCAGTTTTCGCCAACAGGGATGTTTCGGAGCGGAAAGCAACGGATCGCCCAATGGTCATTCATCGTGATATTTGCTTCTTTTACTTTCCTTTGGCTCGTGATAGGATCAACATTGCTATAGAATGGGAATTTTTGTACTTTTTCTACCTTTTTACTTTTTTGCGGTGAGGGTCTTGGGATATCTATCATATTTGGCCGTGTCCCGGCGGAGATGATGATCTCGGCCGAGATTCATAGCAGATTATTTTAAAGCCAATCAAAGTACGGAGTCTTCGCGATAGAACTTGCCAGGCATGGACGCAATTGCGAACTTCCGGTCATAATTGCTCAGTGATCTAGTATCATGGCCCATGGTTTTGGAGACACTGGCTAAGAGCCTAGATGAAGATGACATTCTCATTTCTTCTTATGACTCCCACTACTCCAACTGCCGACAGCTTCTCGTGGAGCATCAACCCCACCTTTCTTCGCCTTTCTTCCCCTGTGCAGCGTATGTTTCGGGCAAGTATTTCTGTTTGTCAGGGCTGCGTTCCACTTGGACGGCCTTTAACAAAACTTGATCACATCTGATTTTCCCCCCCCTTCCCTTGTTTTGGGCTATCTTTGTCTGTCCCATGTGCTGATCTTTCAGGGGTCTAAACTGGTCCCAAACCATAGTCTCTAGCACATTCGCCATCTGGCACCTTCACCATCTGATAACCTAAAATGGCATTGTTTGAGTCGCCATGCCGCCGATAGACATCGCCTAAATCTGCCAACACGTACGCTTCCTCGAAGCCTTGAAGGGTTTGCTGTAGCGCTCGACGACAACTTAATGGTGTTCCGATCCATTCCAGTTCCTCGACCGCTCCATAGTAACCCCCCTTGCCCGGGTATATTATAGACCTATAATAATTATAAGCTTGGTATTTTAGAGTAGGAGAAGAAATCATATGATGATTATACGCATGGCTGAGTCGGAGATGAAGCTCGAACCAAGGAGGGGTAATTTCCCGTGGAAATCCCGCCCCGTCTTCGCTTGGCCTTGGCCTACCTCTCTCCGCACTGTGGGTTAGGTTGCACATTTTCGACAAAGTCAAACATGACTCCTAAATTATGAAGCTCTAGAAAGTCGCATACGACAGGACAGGTCTGGCCAGCAATGGTTATAAGTTTAAGCTGCCAGCACCTTGATGGGTGTGGATAGTACAGCGCACAGACGTCCATGGCGTCGTCACCGATAAGCTAAAATTGACCGTAGCCTTAGTCAGGGGGGACAGGTTCACACCCCAGCATCGAAAAACCTCTAATTTCGACAACCGCAACTCAACTCCCAAGGATACGGCAGCTTTCGGCCTCGAGGACCAGTTTATACCATTGACTTGTCTACCCGACTAAATAGCATTACCTCTTTTTCTCCACCAAAGGAGTTGACACGGGAGCAATTTGCACCCCCTAAGCCTCGCACTATGGGCTTACCACCCTGGACAGGTAGTTCCAGCCAGCGATTCGTGCTTGTGACTGGCTCCAATTCGTACGAGACCTTAATCCTTCCGCGTCAGCTCTCTGAATCCGCGACCCCATCTGACATCAGTCTTCTAGTGGCCTCGGATTAGCAACCTGCGAGCGCCTCATTGACGAATTCCTAACCTCTCCGACCCGCGACCCGCTCTCCCATCTCATCATCGTTGCTTCCACGCGCTCACCCCGAAAGACCGCCGAGACTATCAACTCTTTACGCCAACATCTCCAGACTCTCGCGAAGACTTCGACTGAGCTCGAGAAGCGCGCTTCCTCCCAGAGTAAAGAATACCAATGGCGCGATGCCGTGAGCCGCGTCCACTTCCTCGGCGCAGAAGTTGATTTGTGCGACCTGAGGGGCATTTATAAGTTTGCGGCGCAGATACGCGGGGAGGAGGGTGGACTATCGAGCCCAGACACCGAGGATGGACGACCTGGGCTGAAAAACGTCATAATTCCGCGACTCGACGTTTTGTATCTCAATGCAGGCATAGGAGGATGGACGGGGATACCGTGGGTACTGGCTATCTATAAAGCAATTGTCGGCATCCCCGATTCGTTCTCGTACTGGAAATGGTTCAACTTCCCTTCTCCTGCGGCTGTCGTGCGACACCAGTCGGCATTCAACAAATCCACGAATGCCCAGACGGAGAGGTTAACCAACGGCGATGTGACGGAGGACCCACCGCTTGGAGAGGTCTTCTGCGCCAACGTCTTCGGCCACTATCTCCTCACCCACGAACTCATGCCCTTACTCTCCACATCCCTCGACCGAGAGCCCGGCGATCGCGCACGTGTTATCTGGGTGTCAACCCTAGAGCCCGACCGAACAGACATCTCGATGGACGACCTACAAGGCTTCACCGCCTCGAACCCCTATTACGGATCTAAGCGCGTGACCGACCTCCTAGCCACAACCGCAAAGTTACCCGCGGTGCAGCCCATCAACAGCGATTTCTTTGCGATGCGCGACTCCATCGCGCCCAAGCCAGAAAGCGACGACGAGGCCGAGATCAAACTCGTCAGGCCAGAGTTCTACGTCACCCAGCCGGGAATCCTCCACACGAACATTAGCGGCATGAACCCATTTGCTGCCTTCTTCATGGCGCTCGGCTTTTACATCGCCCGCGTCCTGGGCAGCGTGTGGCACCCTGTCGTCGGGTATCTTGGTGCTGTGGCGCCAGTGTGGCTTGGGCTTGCGGATCAGTCGATGCTGGATTCGCTAGACACGCGTTCTGGGCCGGAGGGCAAGATCAAGTGGGGTAGTAGCACGGATTGGTGGGCGAACGAGAGGGTGAGGATGACGGAGGTGGTTGGTTGGGGGTGGAGCGGGTATGTTGGGGAGAAGGGGGAGAAGAAGGGACGGGCTCCACATGCGGTTGATCTTACGCCCGAGGCGAGGGAGGAGTTTGTGGCTGATGGGAGGGTGGTGTGGGGGTATCTGGAGGAGTTGAGGCGGGGGTGGGAGGGGAGGTTGAAGGTTGGGGATGCGGCGGAGAGGTAGATGGATAGACGGGCCTCCGAGAAGTTTATAATGTTTTGTAAGATGCATACGTATTAATTTATAATGGCCGTTGACATACATGAAAATCAAATCATCAAATTTATACAAGTGATATGTAGCCAATCGTTTTATTGCATGTCGTTTGTGTGACTGGGAAAAAGGGGGTGTTCCAGAAGGTGTTTTTGATGTTATTGATGGTAGCTTGGTATATGCTATTGTTAGTAGATAGGTATGCTACTGTTGGTGGCTAGGTATATGCTATTGTTGACAGCTAAGGATATGTATCGTCGTTTACTTCCCCCTCCTTGCCATCCAAAACAACATCATTTAAGCTTCTACCTCCGCATCCTCTCCATCAAAAACAACATGGCTAAAGGCGCCCTCCTCTTCCCCACCTCCCCCACCCACAAGCCACTCCAAATCATCCACATCACTCTTCAAGCGGGCCATGAGGCCATTTCCAGGCCTCGGATACGGCGGGCTTGCCGGCGTGCTCTCGCGACTCATATCATCGTCGTCCTCGCCCTCGGCATCTACATCCGTGTATGCCTGTGGCAATGCGGGCACAGCTACTGCGGGTGAAGGAGCGCTGGACGCGGGAGACGCCGCACTCGGGGGGAGTTTCCGGATAAAGTTTATAGGGGCCGATGGGTTAGCGGAGGCGCGCGGGAAGAGGCCGGATGCGGCGGTGGCGGAGGGCGGGAAGGGCTGTTGGGGGTGCACTGTTACGCGGCGTATGGCGCTTGATGGGATGGATGTGGAAGGTGGGGTGATAGGAATGGAGGGGTGGAGAGTGGTGGCCTGGAGGAGGAGATCGACGAGGTGGCTGTGTGGGAAGGATGTGAGAAATGCGCGTTTCTATCTTGGTTAGTTATGTTTGTGAGGGGAGGGAGACGAACAAACCTCTATCGCACTCTTCCCAGCCCAAGGTGTATCCTCACTGTTTTTCGCAGTTGAATTTGGTGGGTTTGTTTTTCCCCTGTCACCTTTCCTCTTGTCCCGTTTTGCTGTGCACTCGACGCAAAACCACTCCGTAGTTTCGTCCTTTACCACCTCCTCTGTAATCACCGGGTCATGACACATTTGGTGCCACCCAATATTGCAGCCATCGCAGAAGACTATCATATTATTTGCCGGGCTGTGTCCGCGTCCGCACCTCTTACAGAGCGCATTCTCCACACTCCGCCCTGGCCGACGGGTTTGCGCGCTTCGTTTCCTCGGAGGCGCCGCCGAAACCTCGGGCACAAATTGTGTAGGTTTAACAACCTTGCGCCCACTTTGTGTCATGCTTGGAAAGGCCGTCACCGACGCCGAGTCGGAGCTCTCGTCCTCGTCTCCCAAATCACTCATTTCTTCGCTCTCCCCCGCGCTTTCGTCACTTTCGTCTTTAACCCTCTTCCGCTTCCGGCTCTTCGCGCCCCCCTTCTTCCCTACTGGTGTCCCGCTCGCTGATCCCTTCCCCGACGCGCTGCCTGTGCGGGGCGCCTTGGGGGGTCGGCGAGGCGTAGGTGTAGAAGCCGCAAACTCCATGTTATGTGATGTTTTCATGCCCTCCAGCACTGTGCGCCGCACGTCTTCGTATGCCGCTGCTTGGGGTTGGGAGGTGAGGCCCAGGACGGAAGTGGGATTGAGAGGGCCGCCCTCTCCTCGGAGGCGCTTGAGGATCATTTCGGTGGCGGCGGAGAAGGGTTGAGAGACGAAGGGCGACGGGCCGCTGGAATCATTCGTGGAAGAAGCGCCATTGGGGGCGCTCGCAGTGTCTGCGACTTCGCTGGGTTCGGTTGTCGTCATTGTGTTTGCGCCGCAGGTCGTCGGGAGCCTTGCCTGGTGTGCTTTCTCTTTGCGCCTCCGCTAATTGGCGTCGTCAACGGTTCCCAATGGGAAACTCCAGCGTGGCGCTCGAACAATCCCAGTTCCAGCTATAATTGTATATGAATGAGGTTCGTATTGGATAAGTATACATGCGTCCAGTATATATGTTGTGTCTGGTGATGTTTATGTCGTCGTGGCGTCGGGGAATGGAGTATGTTGACAGGCGGAATTCAATCAGAATTCGATGCCATTGGCTCCTGGCAACGGTTCAAGCGGTAAGATGATAGATTGGCGACCTTCACGATGACAATACCGATGCTCTATTATGGCAGCTGAATATGTAAAATGGTGGTCATTCGCCCAAATTGGGAACCTAGCGAGCACGTGATACGTATTTCACGTGACTAGTTTATAAAATCTATTAGCCACTCGAGTGAAGCTAGATGAGATAGTTTTGTAGTGGATGCAATGATTATAGGCTGTAAGTATCAAAATCCTAATGGCTACAAGAAATGCGTCAAAATATGAAATATACTAAGTGTAGTCTCTTGCCTATGCCCTCATACATGCGTCGTCTTGATCCCCCCAAGTGTAGGGCATACGATTTTATTTTATAACAAGACATTGTTAAAGGACAACAATGGAAGAGAATAAGGAATATAATATAGAATCACCAGGCAGTTGCCAACCAGCACACATCATCACATCACGAAACCCCAAATCAAGTAAAAAGGGTATATTCCTGAACGCCGTTAACCAGCCCCAACCACCCTACCGCTTCTCATCATCCAACCATGCCTTCGCCGCCTTAGCACTCTCATGCGCTACCCTAAATAGCTTCCTCTCTTCCTCATCCAGGCCCCTCAAAAAGTCCACTGCCTCCGCTGCCACACCCGCCCCACCACC
>JPKC01000824.1:0-17862 GCA_000750925.1 Pseudogymnoascus sp. VKM F-4518 (FW-2643) | reverse complement strand
CCCCTAGCACACACACCCCCCATCGCCAATCCCCACACACACACCGCGTCGTCGGGTCTTGTCCGTGAAACCCCCCTCCCCCCCAATCCAGCCTAGCGCGTCTTAGACCGCCGAACGCCACGCCCGTGAACGGCCCACGGCTGCTCTGCCGGAGGGACATGTCGCCATGTACCCATGTATACCGCCCGGAGCTGCGTCGTTGTTTGGCCTTGGTGGGAAAAGGAAAATCGATGGTGAGGCGCCATGGTCGGAGATCTATCTGACGGGGGGGGGAGGGAACGGGATATGGGGCTGTCTGCCAGGGAGAGATGATGGGTGCCATGGGGGGGTGGGGGAGAGAGGAGAGTGTGGAATAGCTGGGATTGCTGGGATATGACTATGAAATGGATTTGTATACATACCCCCCCGTCCCTTCCAGCTCGGTCTGTTCGCGGTAATATTTTCTCGATTCTTCTTTCTAGGACAAAGACAACAAAGACAGTTACATACCAGACCAACTTCATACCATACCAGCTACGATACCATAATACTAATACCGACTTATAATACCAACTTCCAACAACTATCAGTCTACATTTGTCACCCGCTCGCTCGCTCGCCGCTTTCAACCAAACGCACAACCACCAAGCTTCATATTCGGCCATTTTATCACCCACCGCCTTCTCACCATCTTCGGCCATATTCGCCATCACCACATCTCACATCTATACCAAACGCGCCAACCCGTCTGCAACCTCCCACCCACACCGCCCACAAAAAAACCTAAGAAACTATCAAACATCCAGACCCCTCACCGCACCACCACAGCAACGCCGCTCGCCATCTTTCGTTTGCAGCCGCCTCGCACCCGCCAACAAAACGGCAACCCACACCGCATCTGAGACAAGATACCGGTAATCGATCGCACGCGTGCAACCACCACCACCACAGCGCCGCGCTCTCTAATCGGTCCATCTGTCATCGATCGGACGACAGACAGACACGCACACCTCGCCGTATATAATCGCCCTGCTCACCCACCCGGTTGAGTCAGTCGCGATACCACCTACCTACCTACCACTACCCCACACCCCACACAAACACACACAAAGGAAGGAAGACAAAATGTACTTCCCCTACCCCCAGTTCTTCTCCTCGACCACATCATCAGCGTCTTCTTCCGCAGCCTCATCACCCACCTCCTCCCCCTCGACGCCGCGCTCACACCCAACATCCTACCACGCTACCTCGCCCTACCAATCCTCTTCCTCGGCATCACCGATTTCAATCTCCTCACCCTGCGCATACCCATCCTGGCCTACGCGCCCGAGTCTCCAAACATCTTCTCGCCATGAGAACGCACCATTCGCGCACACAGCCGCATCAAGCTACTTATCAGATGACGATCTAAGCCCGTTGGACGAGGAGGAGGAGGAGGAGCTGTTAATGGCTACTGCATCGCCTACAGCGGCGCCGACGAGGACGCTGCTGGATACGAGGGCGATTAGAGAGGTGTTGCTGGAGGAGAGCGCGAGGAAGAAGGCGAGGAAGGTTACGAGGAGGAGGGGGAGTGGAGGGAGTGAGCGCGCGGAGAAGAGGGGAAGGTTGAGCACGATTGTTGAGGGGAGTTATGTTGGGTAGAGGGATGTCTCTCTGCCTCTCTCTCGAGAGGGGGGATTTTCACTTCTTTGGATTTTGATCGGGCTTGGATTGGAGCGACTTTTTTTTATACCCTTTTTTGGATACGACAGCATCAGAGCGATGGTACTTCACAGTACGCACACAACACGGGCGGCACACTTAATTTTTTTTTTGGTTTATAATATTTGGTTTTTATCAGCGAGCGAAGCGGCATTGGGATTTGGGATTTGGGCCCGGGATGGGACAAAAGCATTTGGGAGGTGCGAGTGGGAGGAGGGCCAGCTGGATATATGATATCGCTGGGGAGGAGTGTAGATAGTATAGTAGGATAGCAATAGCATAGTGGGGGGGGGAGAGTTAATATGATACCCATATATTTTTTATATATACCTTTTAGTTCTGGTTGTTTATGTGACTGTACTGTCCTGGTTTTGGGGAGCATGGAGGGGGTTTGGGGTGGGGGTAGGTTTCTTAGTCTTAGTCTTAGGGTTTGACGTCTCTCTCTCTCTCTCTCTCTCTCTCACACACACACACACACACTTCCGCCTTCCTATTCCCCCCCCCCGGTATAAAGCCCTTCCCGCCTCCGCCTTTTTGGTTTTCTTGCTCTTAATCCTATCCATATCGATCGCTGTCTTTCTCGCTTCTCGTCGTCTTCCCTCACCATCATCATCCGCTTCTCGCGTTGCCAGCCTGAATCCGCAGGCCGAGCACTGGGTAGTTTTCTCGCTTTTATATTCCACCGTCTTGTGTCTGTCAACGTTGCCGGTTTTCTTTCAGCTATCTACTTACTATATTGGGACGGAAATCATTGGCTCTTTAAGAGCGGCTTGCTCTAAGCACGTAGGAGTAGGTGGCCTGGGGAAGTAGAAGACCGTCTACTCTCTATGACTCTCAACATCGTCCCCATCCCTAGGCTGTAGTGCCCTACTCTGGACGACAAGCAGTACTGGGATCACCCCTTGAATAAATGAGGGGGCCCAGAGAAGGACTATTGCAGCCGGGGGGGCTGCGCAGTATAAGCTCAAGCCTAATATACTCGACAAGAAGCTGCCAATTAGGCAGACCCAGAACCAAAACTGGTAGCGTGTGCCTATCGACTTGTTGTGGATTGTTGAGGTGATGATTAGATATATCGATAGGTAGGAGAGTATAGATTGAGAGAGGTTGCCTAGGAAATTGGCGTCCGAGGAACGGTCACACGAGCTCGTGGTCTGCGATGTAGCGAGGGTAACTGACGTAACCATGAGGGACGCGCTCACGACAGTGAAACAAATCGATACGAGTATTGCTGTTTCTTTATGGAAGAAAAATTCCAATAACCCGTTAGCCTTGTATCTTGTTGCAGACGTGTCGACAAGGCCTATAGCAAGCCGAAACATAAATGTTGCTTTTTGGTACATGTTAACCCAAGTTGGTGGCGGTGCATCTGGTGCCCGCGTTGCTACCAGTCCTGTTAGGAATAAGTCTAAAATTATGGGCTTTCATTCCTACCTCTCTCTGTAGTGACTGTGTGGTTCTCTGTTGTATCATCAGTATCAGTCTGAACTTCCTCCGGATCATTCTCGGAAATTGGTGACGCTGCGCGAGGTATTCGTCTTCTAATACCTAGTAAACAAATATTAGTACTACCATCCCTAAATATAAAGGTTCATTTTGGGTAGCTAACCAGTTGATTCCACATATCCGTGGCTAGAGGTGGTGGGGGGGACATCTGCTGTAGCATCTCTCTGTTTGCGTCGTCCCAAAGCCTTGCGTAAAATGCCGAGAGAGTCTTCCAATCCCTGTACTCTGTCGAAAATAGCACCAAAAGTACCGGCTGGTGGTACTGACCCATTTTCTTCCATTGTGGTCCAAATGTTCGTTCCAATGCCCGAGCCGCTCTCTATGACAGCCTCTAACCTTGTGAGACATCTGCCCAGGTCCATTATTTTCCAGGAGAGAGATATCAAATTCGACGATGGAGATTCGATTTCATTCTCCAATTCGGCCAGTTCCTTTACCCACCATTGAATCATGTCCCCAGACAAGAGATAGTTGTAGGCCGACATTTCTTCCGGCATATGCCACGACCTCACCTCTGCGAAAGCCTCTGCGTCGGTGCCACAAAGAGCCTTGTCCACGGCGTAGCATGCTTCAAGAAATCGTAAAATAGCATAACCAGCAATTGGTTGTCCTCTTATTAGGACTCTAATGTCAACGTGTTCACCAGCTTCATCCACTTTGCCGGCCCAATCTTGCGACGAAGCATCGGGGTATTGGCGATCGCACCATTTGTACCATTTACTGACTAGGTCATGCCTCTTAAATGCATCGCCTACGTCCATTCCATCTATAAATTCTTCTTCGTAAGCAGATCTAATCCAGTCGAGACAAGGATGATCGAAGTCTTCCTCATTAGAGGAAGTGGTAGTTGTATTTGGTATGATGGAGCTCATGGTCAAAAGACTTTATAGTTTGACAAAATGATTTCAATGCTACGAATCTATAAATCGACAAAGAGAGAACATATATATCTGTTTGGGACAGAACCTTGCACATTAAACACAGCCACACTCGCCACAAGCTTCAACCTTGCTATTCGGCGGTTGCCTAAAGCGAGAACGAACAACAACAGGGGTTAACAGCTGCAACAACCTTAAGACGCTATGCACGCGATAAACGCGACGCACCGCGGCTTTGGACTGGCGATGGATGATCCGGTGTCATAGGTAACCTTGGTGAGCGGAGGTGAGTGAGCGAGGGTGAGCTTGAAATAGTATAAAAGGCACGCTCCCGCCATGTCAAGACTTCGCAGTCTACATACCAATGACCACCAAATAGGCTCTCTTAGTCTACTTATCTCCCCGCCTCTCTTTCAGTTTCTTAGTCTCCTTGTCCCTCTCTCAGTCTCTTAGTTTCCCAGTCTCCCTACCTCTCTACCTCTCTCATAGTTTCTCAGTCTCTCTGCCTGTCCTACGATCCCTCAGTCTCTATCTCTCTACCGCGGCCTCTCCATCCCTTAGTATCCCCCGTCTATCTACCAATCTCTCAGTCTCCCCATCCATCTACCTCTATCTCGCTCTCCTAGCCTCTCTACCTCTCTCCCGATCTCTCCGCGTCTCCGCCTCCTATAGCCACTCTCCCACACCCGCTTTCCCACCCCTTTACCTCCATGCCTTCTTAGTGTCGACTCTAGCCTCGGTAGAGCTGTACCATGACTACGGCACCTATATCCTTAGAAAACCAACACCCTCGAATATAACGGCCGTTGCACCCATGCTGCCATGATACCGACTTTACAGCCTCACAATACAGCCATTCAAAGCACTCGATCATCGTCGCTGCTTCCCACATTCTGCTCGCAACCCCGCCGCCGGTAATACAAGCTATTATTCAGGGGGACCTTCCCGCCATTTCAGGCAGCGCAGAAGTCTAATACCTCGTCGCGACGGTTCTGGGGTCAGAGGGGGAGTAGGGGGAGGATTCTTGCTGTTACGAATTCTTGCTGTTGACATTTCTTTATCGTTAATATTTCTCATCGGGAAGGAGCGTTTCTCTGACAGTTGGTGAGACTTCAACACCTAGCCAATGTAGATTACTAGCACGAACGACCCTTCCCTTCTAAGCTGCTTCTAGACCACTCCCAGCCACCGAGACGATGTTCTCAACCCTCTCTAGCTAGAATCCAGTATGCAATTTCCCGAACTTCTAGCCCGCTCGCTACTTTACCATCCTACCTAGAAACTATCTATCTAAACTCTGCGCCAAACACATCTGATAATACACCCCCCCCTTTTGTTGGAGCGCCTCATGCGTTCCCGCCTCTATAATCTCTCCTCTATCCCACACAAAAATAAAATCAGCATCTCTAATCGTACTCAACCGATGCGCAACCGCCACGGTAATCCTGCCACCAGCCTTTGCAGCATCCCTCAGCGCATCCTGAACTAATCTCTCACTCTGGGTATCAAGTGCCGACGTCGCTTCGTCGAGAAGCAAGATCCGTGGGTCGCGAATGAGGGCGCGAGCAATGGCAATACGTTGTCTCTGACCACCGGAGAATTGGGTACCCCGTGCACCACAGGAAGTACCAAGGCCCTCGGGGAGTGACAGCACGAAGTCAAGCGCGTTTGCCTGCCGGCATGCGTTGAGGACTGTGTCAGCGGATGGGGTAGTTGCGAGCCCAAGCGTGATGTTGTCAAAGACCGAGCCGTCGTATAAAGTTGGTTCTTGCTGGACCAGGGAGAGGTGTGCGCGGTAAAGACGGGGTGATAGGGTTGAGATGTCCTGTTTGCCAAGGCGGATGTGGCCAGACGTAGGGTCATAGTATCGTTCTATGAGGGAGACGAGTGTCGATTTCCCGCATCCTGAAGCGCCTACGAATGCGACAAATTGTCCAGATGTAATCTATAACTCAAGTTAGCATTTTAAGAGGAAAAACGGAGTGCTGACTTACTGTCATGGAGATATCTCGTAAAACACGTGAGTTCTCCGCTTGAGGATATTTGAAATCAACGCGTTCAAAGTTGATGTCCTCATCACCATCGGGTCCGATATCCTTATTGGCTTTGTTCTCAGTGATGACGGGCTCCAGGGTCCTTAGCCAGAGTATGTAGTTAGCTGCACCCACAGCCTTGGTCAGACTGCTTGTCCACCCGAAGAACTGAGCAGCCGCTTGCCCAGCAAACAATATCCCAATAAAAATGACATAGAACTGGGTGGCAGTATACTCTCCCGAGACTAGAAGCCGAGAGCCGTACCAGAACCCCAACGCCATGACCAAAAAGTCAAGTGACTGCGACACAGAGAACCACATCATCGTCCAAAGTATCTTCCGAATCGACCTTACCACAATCTTGTTCAACATCTCGGAGAATTCATTTAGAACATCTGCCTCCAAGGTGAGAGAAGCAATGGTGCGTATGGAAAGTACCGCCTCGCTGGCCAGTCCAGCACTCTCAGCAAAGCGGTCTCCATTCTCCGTATCCAGCGCCGTCTCGAGTCTGATCCGGACGTAGCCCGCGAGAACCAATGGTACTAAACCGCCAAATAGTACGACCAAGGATAATTTCCAACCATATGCCAGTGCCAGGACGCTGCTGGAAACAATGTTGACAAGAATGATTAAGATGAGGAAGACATTCATTGACATCAACTCCATTAGCTGCGTCGGCATAGCTGAGAGCTTCGATGTTAGCGCTCCGGATGTATTGTGGGGACGATCGAAGAAGTCCATATCGAGGCTGAGTAACCTGGTAAACATCTCATAGCGATACCGGTGTGTTATATCTTGCCCAATGACATTGCAGAGCCAGCCCAGTATGAAGTATGCAATAAGATTAGCAATCGCAACGACGAAGAACATGAGAGCCCAAAAGTTGGCTTCACTTGTTGCCTCGGAGCCCTCCAGAGTGAAGACGTTGAGCACGCGGGAGAATAATATTGCCTGGGCGGGGAAAGTACCGCCACCAACCAGACATGCAAGAACGGAAATGAAGAGGACTGGGTAAAGCTGGCGCTGTTCAGAAAACATGATGAAAAGACAGTGGAGGAGCGAATAGCCGAGAGTTTCCCCCTTTTCTGGCTGGGCAAGATCGATTCCATTTTCCAGGTCTTGTCTCGTCTTCGTGCGCGTGACTTCGAGCTCCTTTTCGTCATCGTCTCCAGAATCCGGGTTCTCGTGCTGTTCAGGGGCGTTCCCCTGCTTTCCTCCGAGGTCCTGAGCATGCACTAATGCTGAATACCGCCCATCTAACTTGATCAAAGCTTCGTGGGTGCCCATTTCGACAATTTTCCCTTCCGACATGACGGCAATATTATCGGCATTCATGACTGTCGATAATCGGTGAGCGATAACAATCGTTGTTCTTTCTTTCGAAACTCGATCAAGGGCATCTTGAACGATCCTCTCAGCTTTGGGATCCAGCGCACTGGTAGCTTCATCCAGTAGTAAAATCTTTGGGTCGGAAATGATGCTCCTAGCAATGGCGATCCGCTGCTTCTGGCCACCACTCAGTCGACTGGCGCGTTCGCCTACTTGGGTATGATAGCCCTTTAAAGAGATATTAGCTAAGTTTCAGATATATCAACCCGACATACCTGTGGTAACTGTTGGATGAAATCATCCGCATTGCTAGACATGCATGCTTTCTGGACCAACTCCATTTTCTGCTCACAAGTCAAGGAGAGTTGGGACTCAACAAGACCTTTGGCAACGTTTTCAAATACACTGCCTTTGAACAGTACTGGCTCCTGTACAATTTGTTAGGTCAAGCCACTCCTAACTTCGCGGGGACGCTACCTGTTGCACAAGTCTAATATTGCTTCGAAGCCATTTCACATTATACTCTGACAGCCCAATACCATCCAAGGTGATACTTCCGTGTGATGGCTCGTACCAGCGCTCTAGGAGACCAATTAAAGTACTCTTTCCAGACCCACTGGCGCCAACGAGAGCAGTAGTCTTCCCGGCAGGGATGTCAATGCTAAAGCCTTGGAGCACCTGCGCTGATGGCCTTGATGGATATGCGAAGTCGATATTGCGAATGGTGATGTTTCCTTCACATGTAGAAGGTTTCTGCCCAGACGGATCCAAAGGGTCTAACTTGGAAGGTTCATCCATGATTCGGAACAATTCAGCTGCTGCTGCTGCTGCACCGCTTAGCGCAGTGAACTGAGGCGCAAGAAGAGACATCGATGTCGCCGCCATTAGAACAGCCATCTCAACCCTGAAATTCGCACATCAGTGTCTATTCATTAACGCTGCGCCGACAGTGACTCACGTGAAAACCGTCCCGACGTTACCAATTTCTCCACTCTGAAACATTCGATGTCCCTGCCAGAAAGCAAGAGCAGTCCCCGAATAAACACAAAAGTACTCCACCGAAAACATAATACCATAGTTTGCAGATTTTTTGCTTCCTTCTATGTGGGCCTTTTGGAGGAACGTCTCGTACTTTGCAGCCATTTTCTCTTGGGCCCAGAACGCATGTATTGTTTTGATTGACGAGATGGCCTCTTGAACAAGTACTGAGCCCTGTGAGTAAATGCGGACAACTCGGCTCTCCAATGTTGCATCGATTGCGACCGTAATTCCAACGACAATAAAGATAACAGGAATTATTGTCATCGTGATCAATGCCAGCTTCCATTGAACAGCAAGGGCAATAATAAAAGCGGAAAAAAACATTGCAGAACACTGCACAACCAAGCCAAGCTTCTCAGCAATGCCTTGATTGATGCGATTACCATTAGTGGTGACCTGAGTTGCTGCAGCCCCGTTGCTCGCAGTGTCGAAATGCCAGATTTCCAAACGTAGGAGATGATCTAGAAATGCCTGTCGTAAGGCTCGCGTTGTCCGCATGCCGGAAATAGTGATACAAGTTGTTGCCGCATAGGTAAGAACTAACTTCGCAACGAAGAGGTAGATAAATAATAGCATATATTTATGGGTCTCTTCCTGATATTTGCTGGTTGATAGTTGACCGGAGGAGAATTCGTTGAAGGTCTTGGTGAACCTTCCAAACACCACTGTCATCAGTGGCAGTGTTGTGCCCGCAGCAATTGAACCACAAAGTGAGATAGCATTTAGTATCCAATCCCAGCGATCAGCATATCGGAATATCCTCTATCAGTATATATCAGCACAAGTCTTTCAAAGTTCTCATATTTCTCACCAAATAGTCACCAAAACCGCCGGCATTTTCGCTGGCAACATTCGCTGCCTCGTCCTCCTTCTCCGCAACAGGAGCTTCTTCTTGGGTGCCCATGATGAAGATTTGAAACGGTAGTTTTCTGTGTGATTTACATAGAATCAAAATATCTGATATTACTTGAGCTGTTAACAAGTTATTCTCGACCAGCGCCAAGTTATGGGTCGCCACCCTATTGGACAGAATGACATTTCTTGGCGCTCGGTGTCCTAGGACCCCGAGGACTTGAAGCCCCGCGCATCCCGAGGGCGCCGATAACTATCTTCCCTACCAACCTCAAGCTCCACCTGACAAAATTTAGATCCTTTCATAGTGATTATGTTTTTTTGTAAGCACTAAAAGCGGGTTAAGGTCTATCCCCATCGAAAAGTCCCATCATATATTGATCAGGCAGAAACCAATTTTCTGCTGGCCAGGTCATAAACGCGTCATTATCGGGCAAGTTTCCGAGGAAGTTGGTGTCGGGAGCCAAAGAAAAGTTCTCAGGTAATTGTTGAGCATTTCTCGAACTCTGGCCGAAATTATTGCCTTGCTCTGACAGACCTTGTGATGATTGCGGAATGTGAGGGACAGTCGCTGTATTATCAAGACCAGACGCCGGGGTCGAAGCAGACGATTCCGCAAGATATACCCGAGCCACTTCATAGAACGCGAAGCAAAGATTGTATAAACGCACTGCAGCTTCAGAATCCCCACTACTTGGTTGAATTGACGAGACGAATTCCCCGAGGTTGTGGAGATCGGTAAAATTGAAAGTTGCGATTGCTTCGCAAAATACGACCATAAATGGTGCAAACGGGCTATATAATAAAGTCCTATGAGGTGTTAGCGACAATATCAACATACAGTCACCACGAGTAAAAGGGCCTCTGTGAGGGACTTACCAATGAATGTAGCCACTCCATATTTTATCACTTACTCTGAAGCGGGAGGCCGCCAATTGATGAAGTTCCAAAGCCTTTCTAGCTGACGCAACACACTCCGGGTAAAAGATCTGGGAACCATCATCGGAGGATGGAGGAATAGCTCGGTATATGATGGTCAGAACACTGTAACAAACAATTTCAAGCGAATCTAGGGCCATTTGAAAGTCTTCTGGGTAGAGAGCATCGCAAAAAGGAATCTAATCACGATTAACGCTATGCAAGAAGCCTTGTGGTGGGATTGTGACAAACTTGAGCATTCTTTTTTTGCCAGTCGTGAAGCTCCACAGCAAGCTTACGGGCATAACCTTCCCTTGTAGCTACAGGTAACGACAGAGCAGAGACAGTGTAGAGTTCGGAGAATACTCTGCCCTGGAATTTAGCAAACTCTATCCAGGATAATGATATCTCATGCCAGGAATTGAATGCAGGGTTCACAGGATACGCTGGTAGAGTCGTGGAAATATCACAGTCTTGAATAATTGAAGTCCTGCCTATCCGTGTTGACAAGGCTTTGTCCAAAGCATGTACGCCCCAAAAAAGAATCTTCTTATTATGTAGTTGTGGGGTTTCAACTTCGGCGGCTGGAAGTCGATGATAGCCTAAATCCTGGCACATCTGAGCAGCAGTAGAAGTCAGACGCAGACAAAGAGATGGCTTCGCGAACTCGGCTGCAAAAAACGCCTACAGATGTTAGTGTATGTTTAATATTTGAAGGAAAAGGGGCCAAAAACCCCTAAAATTAGAGCCTGGCAAGCCTCCAGCGAGGGAGTAATAAGCAAATGAAGCTTTTCCAAGGCTCGCTCAAAGTTAGATCGACACATGGAAGAATATCGCCGTAGCTCAGCCGCCTTATGCTCTGGTGCCATGTCGCTTTGCTCAGCGAAAAGAAAGTAGAGACCCGCATTCACAATGATGAAATGTGCGGGTGAATAGCCGGTAGTACAAAAATACAGATTCCGACACTTTTCAGTGAAATCATCCTCCGAAAAAATTGGCCATTCCAGGAACATCCGAGATATCTTCTCTAGAGGTATAGAAATTAGATTTTATTTTCATCAATCATTGCCGAATCTCACCTTTGGCAGTACGTAACAGGTCTAGGACAGCCTGCATAGGGGGCATCTCCGAATCGTCTGCTGTCTGCCCATAGGAAGCGAAACGCATATCATAAAATTCTCCCGGCTCGTTCTCTGATTTGAGAGTCTTTTGGAGTGATATGATAGCAGCATTCAGCCTCAGGCTCGGTGCTGCCAAAGATCTCAAACTTAGTTTCTCAAAAACCCCCTTCGCATGCAGTGAGTGGGCTAGGAGTGAGGTATCGCCCTCAAAATTCTCCTCGGTGTCCGATCTGGGGGAGTCCTCGCGCAGAGGCTGTGATGCCATATTCTGTGGACTCTTAGATACAGCCGTAGGGGCGTAGGCACTGTCATTTTGCGCCCGGTGCTGAGTCTCCAACACGAGTGTCCGTAGGGACTTCTCGATACCCGCAAGACGTTCCTCTATGCTCCCTACTTGCTTTTCACTGGCGTTGTTAACGTGATAGATTAAATTCAGTCCGCCAAACTCACTAGCGGCTAGAAATGAGAATCCTTTGTCGATGCTCACTGGCTTTAGGGGAAAATCGACACGAAATTTTAGAAATTTGGCAGTTTGAGCAAGGTGAATTTCTATCACATCGAATCTAAATGCATTAGACAAAGGAATGAAATCGACATATTAAGAAACTAACTTTTCTTGCCCGACACGTGTCACACTGGAGTTATATACGTCAGTATTTTGTCGATGCCGTTGTGACATGATGACTTACAGCCCTCCCCGCGGCGGCTGTTGATGCACTTGTAGCCTCGGCATCGACTCCCTCCATATTGAAATTGGTTGGCGGAACTGGACTAGGGTTGCTAGAGTTGTGGAAAGACGGGCTTTGGCAGAACCTACACCGCGTTCAAAGGGGCCCGTCGTCAGTTGGAAATTCGGGACGCGGCGTGGGATTCCGGGGTTTTGGCCTGGTTTAGCAGGAATCCTTAAGGCAGCAGCAACCCCTCCACTAGCTCCCATACTCCCGTAGCCACTAGAAATAACGGCGCGGATGCCGCAAACTACATTTTGTCTACATAGATCGAATAATAATTTTGCATTATCTTCTTGGTTCTACTACAAACGTATTTATTGAACTTGAATTGTGGTAAAATGTTTTTAAAAAAATTATTATCGTATGAATTTCTGTGCTCTCTGACTACAACCACTCAAAATGGATGTACCAATCGCTGCTAATGTCCTGGGCACAATTGGCGCTGTGTGCCGGTCTATCTAAGTACTCTCCCCTTCTCATCTGCTACTAACGTCACTAATACTGGCGCGCAGTTCCGCGACTGCGCGGTCGTCGTGCCGCGGGAAAATTGTGGGTCCCGCATGTGGCGTCTGAGGACTACAAGACCTCGACTGTGCAGGGGGAAGATGTGCACATTCACGGGTGTGAGCTGTTTGGGCAGCGGGCGATTGACTGGCTAACTTCTCCCTACACTCAGTTCGCCACTTAGCCCTTTCCTGGTTGCTGGTTCGAGGGCAGTTCATTGTGAACTAATTACATTTTTCACTGCTGCTATACGTCTTGTTATATTTACGTGGCCGTAGGTGGTTTACTTACGCGTGGTGGCACTTTGCAGCAGAAAATTGAGGTGTGGTCAACAGCTGGTATCACCGGGTGGTGACCAGCAGATCGCTGCTCTTTCAAATCGTGAGCCATTATCTCCGTCAGCTTATTACCACCTTCGACACTCACGGGCATAGATGGCAACCGGACGTGGGATTTAAGCCACGGTTGAATCCGCAACTGAGACGTAATCTTAGTTTCAGAGTGAAGACGATTTACACCACGCCAACGTCATCAATGGCTCTCCTCACAACATCGTCAGCCAGAGCCACATCTTAAATCGCAACTTAAAAACAAAAATAGTATTATCTATCTTATGACTGTCGTAGCTCCCGCATTTTCCTCCTCTACCTTCTCATCCTCATTCTTTGCCTTCTTGCTCACATAGCCTAAAGCCTCGCCCTTTGTGTCTTGCATCCTTTCCTCATAATCTTCGCTCTTTCGTTTCCTGCTCACACAGTTTGAACGTGGCTCTTCAATATAATGAGCATCCTGAAAGTGAGCATCCTGAAAGGAAGCGTTCATGAGTGGTACGTGACATAAGGGATGTGGACATTCCTTTTTTGCGCAAGTCTTAAGGTGCTTGTCAATATGATTGAGTAGCGTGGACTTCGTCATCCATTGCTGCATCCTTTGTGATGGAGAAAGGCTCTCATCATCGTTAAAGACCCGTCCGTACAGTGGATTCTCCAAGACGATCATGTGAGGTAGGACTTGATTCGAGATATAGTCAATAATGCCAGAGTTGGTGTTAAAATCAGTTGCCCGAGGATTGGAGACGTTGGGATACAAGTTGGCCAGGTTGCCGGAGTTGTTGCTAAACCCAGGGCCCATATAATCTACTGCTATAAAGGTATAGTAGTCGAGATATTGGGTCATTCTAGCAAAGTGTAGTTGGTTGTAATTCTTCTTCCCTGCCGGGGAAGCGTACGAGATAAGGAACGGAGAAGTAGCCTTCATCTTGTTCGCCAGATTGTCTAGGCCTTGACGCAAGCGCCAGAGTAAGTCGACCATTTTCCCTGCTTGGTCTTGCCCCGTGACGTACTCATAATCGATGTCGACACCGTCGAAGCCGAGATTGGCGACGAACTTAACAGCTGAATCAACGAAATTCTGGCGCGTGGCCTCTAATGCCAGCGTGGGTGAAAAGTTGGGGCTATAAGTCCAACCGCCGATAGAAAGGAGAGTCTTGAGGGTGCGATGCTTCTTGGGCTGATCTTCAGTACTCTTACCCTGGTGACAATTCCAGTGCGCCTGGGGTCAATGTCTATGGGAACATCAAGCAGTTGTTCCTTTTCGACTGTCACCCCTGATTCGCGGTGCGTCCTCTACCGAGCGCTCACCTAGAACTTCGTCAGGACTGACATGGATATGGGGGCTATCACAAGTGAGTCCGTCCTAGAAAGTGAAAGGATCTCCATTGGTAGATTTTGCAAACAGGGTTGGCAGTCGTTTTGGCTTTGGATGACACATAATAGCCTGTTGAGGATTGTGAATTCCATCTTTAGCTTGATACTGTACACCGCTGTCTTGTAGGTGGTCTGGATTTCAAAGTTGTTGGTGTACTCTGTAACAAGGAGGGTAACATCCAAAACGACAATTACTATGTTGATGAGAATTAGATGCCGGATAACCTGCCGTTCCGTTTGACCTCTAATCGCGAGAATTGGTCGGAGAACACGGACTGCTTCCACTATGTAGAGCAGAGATATAATAGACTCCTGCACAAAGAAGCCGGCGAGCTGAATTTTTTCGTATGTGTTGAAGGGCGTAATGAAGCGTTCAGGGTTTGGTAGGTTGATACCAAAAAAGAGGATCGTCACCGGAATATGGAGGATGCAGAAGTTCGTTATGATCATAATGAGGACCCCGCGGATAATCTTTTGATTGTAGACCACGAGATGTAGGCGAGAGTACATGACAACAGCTTGTCCGGTCACCATGGCATACCAGCCGATGACAATCACCACGCACATGGGAAAATTTGGCGCTAGGGAGAAAAAGCGTAGTATAACGGCTATAGCGTGTATCATGATCCCCCATGAGGCTACAAGCATGCTCCAGAAGTATAAACAACGGCGACGTTTAAAGGTATAGAATATGGAGAAGTTTATCTCGATAACGTTGTAGCATGAGATTGCTAAAAACCCAGCCATTGTCATAGCGACTGGGAGTGAAACTGAGATGGCACCCGACTCCCCTGGCATGTTGTTGGCTGCGAGTCGCAATTGTTGGGATCTTAGATCGAGAACAAAACGGAGAAAACTGAGATGTTCGGATGAACAAGTTTTGGATGCTAGCACTTGAGAGCGAAGATATAGAACACAAAGATAGTAGTTTAATCCTAGGGTTCAGGTTAGGTTTGGTCTGAACGATTTCAAGAGGCTTTGGAGTTTTTATCGTCGACGTCGTTAGCTTTAGGTCTTAGCACTGCCAGCTTTGCCGTAGTAGCGCTTATGTAGGAAAGAGTGTGGCAATCCTTCCTGTGGTCGAGTTGCCGACGCTGTGATGAATAGAGCCTAATAAACAGATTACCATGGAAAGGCACCCTGGTTGATGTGTGTGTGTCAGGGCGCTGAACGCGGGCTAACTGCTTTTCGTGGCGGGACCTTGTGGTGCTGTGTGGGGATGTGGGGAAGAGATGGTGTGGTGACCATCGATCAGCGATCCATAAGGTACGTACCATCCTGTGGTCGAGTTGCCGACGCTATGATGAATTGGGCCTAAACAGATTACCATGGAAAGGCACCGTACCTTATGGATCGCTGATCGAACGTGCTAGAGCAGCACTACTTGGTGGGCTGCATCACGCTAAGCCTTCACGCCAAGCCGGAATTAGAGGAAGCGTGGGCATGACCAACGAGAGTACAGTAGCAGCCCTCATTTATGTCGACCATTGGCCACTATGCTTATATTTGAAGAGTTACGGCATGATACTTATGCTTGTTTCTCGCCGACGAGCTCAACCTCCTAGAGGACATTGTCACCGTCACCTTTGGCCAACTCCAACGGCTCCAACGGTGCATCACCTAAGAATAGAGCATCTACAGCTTAAGCTCAAGACCTTTCGTCTCAGGAAAGAAGAAGAATATGATGGGGACCCAGCAGGCGTTTAAAACAGCAAAAATGATGTACGTCCTCCAGCCTATGTTTTCGATGGAGATTGGAGTTATCTGCACAATCATGTAATTAAATATCCAATTAGCAGCCTGTACAGTAGTTAGCAGCTGACTAATAGGTTTCGGGTCATTACTTACTGTGGAAATGGATGAGCCACGCTGACGAAGTCGAAGAGGAAGGATCTCGGATCTGAAGCAAGTTAGTCGTGGTCAGTTTGGTGGCTAGAGGATTGTACGTACGGATAGACCCATACGGTAGCTTGGAAACTGATGGTGAAAGCTCCTTGGAAAATAAAAAGCATAGCAGCGGCACCAATACCTGCAGATGTGGCGATGGCTGTGGCATACTCGACTTGATAAATTAGAGCAACCTAGACAGCCATGACGATTGCCATTACACTGATCATGGAAAGGAGCTAGAGAAACGTTAGTAACAGGCTCGTTGTACTTCATAATAGACTTACTAAAGGCCGACGACCGATGCGATCAATCAGGAACCAAGGGATGAAAGAAGGGACGACCATGTTTGGAGGAAATCAGACATTAGAGCTGACATGTGGGCGTCAAATCCAATGCTCTTCTCAAAAAGGGTTCCAGAGTAGTAGATCAGTGCGTCAATACCACCAAGTTGCTGGAAGCTTTAAATGGCACAAGCAATCAACAGTCTCTGTTGGCTCTTGATGTGGTCGAGAGCCAGGACGACTACGCTATTACGTTTGACAGGGAGGGGACGGATATTTCATTGGCCTCGACGGGGCATCCGCCACGGCTGAGGACCCAGGCTACGATTAAGTTTGCAGACCAGGTCAAGAGAAGCGATGGGATAGAGGACGACCAATTGGGGATACCGGACAAGAAAGATGCGGAGACTCATATTGCATTCTTGGGGCGCCAGCGTAATCGCAACGATGGTGTGTTGCGGATTCCGGGACCAAGAGACGCAGATAGAGGTGTAGCTCCGGAGACGATCGACTACGACGCACCGAGAAGTCCGAGCTTGAATCGTTGCGACTCTGGGCTGGACTCTATCACGGAAGGGCACGACGGGGGAGGTAAGAAGAATGGCCACATGTGTCCCCTGCCCGAGGTTGATACGCCACGCCGAGGTTCCACCGTGGACGATCTCCTGGGCAGTCAGGGAAAATTGGAGCATGCTCCGGAATCCGCGCAAGCTGCTGCTCACACCTTGGACGCTCTGAGATCCAGGAAGCCCAGAACAGCGCCTAATGACGAGCCTGAAGATGATCCGAATTTGACCAAGACCAAGTCAAGAGTCATGTCTCTGTCGACAATGAGGGACCGTTTCACACGAGATAAGGAATCAATGGATCCGATGCCTTACATCGGCTTCCATCCCACGGTTGGTCGCAACTCGGCTTTCGTTGACCTGTCCGAAGATCAAAGGGAAGAGTTGGGTGGTATTGAATATCGTTCACTGAAGTCTCTGGCCCTGATTTTGGTCTGCTATTACTGGGGTTATATGAGCTTAGCCTTCGTCGGCTTGGTGCCTTGAATCATTGAAACCAATTTCTATGGTGATTTCGTTGATGCTGCTGGCCAAAGCCGCACGTGGTGGGGTTTCTTCACAGGGATGTCTAGTTTTAATGATGTCGGTTTTACGCTCACGCCTGACAGCATGATCTCGTTTCAGACCGCTATTTGGCCGATGTTGCTCATGTCCTTTTTGATCGTCATTGGCAATACCGGCTTCCCAATCATGCTGCGATGGATCATTTGGATTGGATCGAAGCTTGTGCCGCGAGGAAGCGGGATCTGGGAAGAACTGAAATTCCTGCTGGATCATCCCAGACGCTGCTTCACCCTGCTCTTCCCCGCGAATGCGACCTGGTGGC
>JPKC01000821.1:0-12929 GCA_000750925.1 Pseudogymnoascus sp. VKM F-4518 (FW-2643) | reverse complement strand
TGGTGGGTGGGGGTGGAGGGAGGGGGGCTTGCCTTGGAGGTGGATGCCTGATTCTGGGACGTCGTTTGCGAGACGGTAGAGCTCGGGGAAGGTGTTTCTCTCCCAGGTGCCGTTTTCAATGTTTGAGTGTCTGAATGCGGGTCAGCGGCTATCAGGTGGGGGAGGAGGGTGGATGGATGTGATTTGATCAGCTTACGGGGAGAAGTTGGCTCCTGCCCATGGCGAGGTATATTCGATGTCATAGTCACCTGGCATGTGCTTGGCTACTATGGTGACGCTATATGCGGGATTCTTGGAGAGGAGGAGCGCTGTGGTGAGTCCAGAAACGCCAGCACTGTGCACTGTCAGGATAGCTCCTTCCCGAGGCTGGGTTTCTTATAATACGCACCCAACGACTACGATGTTCGCCATAGCTCATATGAAGCAGTAGAATAACCCTATGTTCTAAACTGACGTTCACAGTAAACTATAGATAGTTATACTCTTCTTCCTTCCTAATGACTATCACGCTGCGGGGTTCATGGAGATGGGTGCCTGTTATAGATTATACGGCATTCCACAACAGGAAGGAAGTATGTGGTACCTCTTCTTCCTCACTAATGTTCGGCGAAATGGAAGTAGAGTTACCCCACCTTGAAGTGCTACTGAAATATGGGGAAGCAGCCCCGCATACTCCGAAAAAGGAGATACGATAAATCACGTGACTGGCTAAATTTGACGTGCCGATGACGTAGTAAATGGCCCCCAACTCTCTCCAGCCGCGGCCCAAATGGCTATTTACGGTCAACACAACATTTCTAGCAAGAGCTGAACCGTTCAAATCTCAGAGATAGGACATAGGAGACTGCTCTTTCCGCTTAGTATTTCCATACACGTTGAAAGGACCTATGCAGATGGCCGTGTCTGACCGAGACAAAATAAAGGAGGTGCACGTGAGTATGGATAAGAAACCCGATAAGAATTTCTTGAAGGCGGTATGCGGGTTTCTTCCGTGGTAGTGGAGCTTCTTGTTACCGTCAAACTTCCGAGACCCGTTCATCCGTCAGTGCTTTGACTTGCACCGGTGATGGATCAGTAATTTGTGCAGCAGTAGCTTGTCGGGGCAAAAAGGGGCTGGATGTCTCGGAAATTTGACAAAGTGTACCGGCTCCCGTTTTCACATCTGGCGGTGAATCAAGGCTTGAAGAATATGTTCAAAAGTTCAAAGTTCAAAGAAGACACTAAACAGAACTAGAAAGCAAAAACAAAATGGGTGCATAAGCTAATTTGTACGCTGTGCCTTTAGAGCCTTCGTAAGTGGCGCTTGGAGCGACTTAAGAGACGGGAAAAATGTGTTAAAAAGTTAGACTTCTTTAGCCTTTGCACACGTGAAGTTGGTCTCCGTGACATCTTGAATGGGCTCTCTCACCCGGTTCAGTCTCCTGACGTGAGCTGTATTTCCTTCGATATCATTCTCACAACCCCTCAAGTAATCGCTGACCGTGTTATATAACCTCTGAACATCCTAACATCCTCTGCATCTGAATAAATCAATAGATTAAGTTAAATGAAGACTCTCTGCCCGTGATGAAATAATGCATATCGCTTACTAAGCCAACCCTGGTGGTTTTTCCGGTCAAGGTGGTCAGTACGGGGTACTTTCGTATTTTGGTGCTATTTGGTGCTAAAATGGTACTTGCGTACTAAAATGTGACGCGGTTCTACTCCTTGTCACGGAGGAGAAACCCCCAAACTTGTGAGTTCACGACTCTAGAGCTTGGGATTCGCTTTTAAACCTCGCCCTTTACATACCACCTCTTTAGCCTCGTTGTCGTTCAGACTGCTCCATTTCAAAATATACCAACTCTTTATATATTTGCATCTTCAAATCTCCCCCTTGATGCAGTCTTCCAACGCAACACCGCCGACCGTACCACTACTTCTTACTGCTTGTTACTGTCTTGTCCGCCAAAATGGCCAACAACCACGCGGGCGAGTTCCCGTTGTTGGCTGCCCACAACCTCTACGCCGCCGACATTAAAGGAGATGGTGAGTTTTGCTCTATAATTTATTTATTATTTACTGATTGTTAACTCTCTTTAGGTAACTGCCTCTTTAACGCCCTTTCCGATCAGCTCTATGGCGACCAGAGCGAGCACAACAAGATTAGAGCTCGCGTGATAGAATATATGCGGGAGCACGCCGTCTACTTCAAGCAATTCATCGAGGTGCTCCCAGGTGGAGGGCAACGCCGGAATCCAAAACGAAAGAATGCAAACGTATATTCCACGCCCACAACATTCACTCCTCCAACACAAGATGAAATCGACCGTGTGTTTGAGACACATTTGGGGTCCATGGCTCGGGGTGGAACCTATGGAGACAACATGGAGATTTCAGCATTTACTTCCGTCTACAAGGTCGACGTGAAGATATACCAGCGTGATTTTGCCTACATGATCACAGCTCCAGAGGACGGAACAGTCCATAAGGTCGCCCACATTGCGTATCACGTAAGTGCCACCCGAGGAAGCCGGCCCCTTCTCCCAAACAACCTTTCACTAACAACCTCACAGACGTGGCAGCACTACTCCTCGATACGCAATACCGACGGCCCCTATACCGGCCTCCCCAACGTGCACGAGAAACCTCTCACCCCCGAAGAAGAAGCCGCCAACCAAGCCGCCGCCGCCCAAATGCCCCAAGTCTTCCCCTGGATGGTCAACGTCGTCCAGCAATCCCTCCCCTACCTCACCGACGAAGAAACCATAACCCGCATCCTCGAATCACACAAAGGCAACATTGACGCAGCCGTGTGCTCCCTCCTCGACGCCGAAGACGGCGCCAGCATCTCCTCGCAAGACGGCAGCGCCAGCACAGAACGCGACCCCGACTCCGACGATGAAGATCTCTCCGCCCCAAACAAAAAGCAAGACCGCCGCATGAGCCGTGCCACACGAGCCGTCCGGAAAGCAAAGGCCGAAGAACGTCTCGCTCTCGCCATCGAGTCCGCTGGCCTCGTCTCCGAAGCCGACACTACCGGCTCCTCCGACCATGGCGTCGAGAGGGCATCATCACCCACCCGCTCGCGCAGGAAACTCATACCAAAGTCCCGGCTGAAGCACAAGACTGGCGAAGAGGGCATATCCGATTCAGCGTCGGGGACGTACTCGCCGTCCTGTTCGTCAGTTGCGTCATCGGCGTCGCCGAGCCGCTCGTCGAGTATAGGCCCGGCACTCGCACCGAAGAATAATATCAAGCTCGTCGTCAAGCCTCCCGCTGTTGTCCCAAAACGCATCACAGCTCGTGAACGCGGGGATCTCAAAAAGGCGGCACAAAAGGCGGCTAGGAAGGAGAGTAAGCGCGCTGCTGCTGCCGGGACAGCGAAGAAGGTAGACATCAAGAGCGAGACACCAACATCAGCGTCGGTGCATACGCCGTCTCCTCCAACAGAGCTCGGTATGGGGATACGCACACTATATATCTGAGGACATCCCACGCACGGTAGCGGGGACATTTTATTTTCTTTCATTCTCGGTTTTGGATTTGGAGTTGCAAGTACGGCGGCGGCATAGCGATTATTCTACTGGCGGCTGGGGACATGGGTTTACATCACATCTGGGGCGTTATTTTACGGCGGGCGAAAGCATGAACATGAGCGAAAGGTGCATGGGGGGGGGGAGGTGCAGCATCTGAATTGAAATGAGCGAAAGGCGGGCATGGGGGCAGCACGGATTTGCATTATGCCCCAGGCCGAAATAACTTCTAAAGGCGGGATTTGTTTAATTTTTTTTGGGATAACTGGATATGATATGCGGGGAGGGGGGGAGCATAGAAGTGATGGCTTTGAAGAGCTCGGGACATCACGTGGGGTTTGGCGTTGGGGTGTGTGCTTGTATAGAGGGGAGTTGGGGGGGACAGGCTGCGTATATATATACGAGCAGTCCGTCTTGAGGGTTGAGGAGGTGTGAATAAGGGGGGCACGTGGGGTGCATATAGCGAACATCAGCGATGAGGAATGGAGATCTTTGATAACCGTGCATTTTTGCCTGAGCTGACTTTGACGTGACGTGCCTTCCATACTCTGAACGCGTGAACGCGTGACTTTGGTTTACTACTAATTTGCCTCTTGGCTTTACGACAAACGAATTGCATGAAGGGGATTTTATGCGGTGTAAGCTGCGATGTGCATCATCCCGTCTGAGCCATGGCGTTTCCTACCCTTGACGTCTGTAAAATTATCAGGCAAAGAGCTTAAACGTCTCTGAAAGAGCTATTCACAACGGCCACACATATCACCATGGACACCAGCCACAAATCATCAGAACGAATGTATTCCTTTCCCTCCTAACCACCAGCAGCCGCAGCACCTCAAGTACGCAAGCTAAGCCGGCTCTAATATACCCCATCCATCCTCACTCCCACTCCTCCCCAATCCCCTCTAAACAACCCCACATCATCCCCATCTAAGCCGCAGCCGAAGGCCCCGCAAGCTTCTCAATAGCAGCCAACAGCGCAGGCGGGTTCATGCCAACGACCTCAGCGGCCTTCTCGCCGTTCTTGAAGAGAATGAAGGTAGGCATGGCGCGGACGCCAAGCTCCTGCGCGACGTCGGGTACGTCATCGACGTCGACCTTGACGAAGTGGGCGTTGGTGAATTGCTCGGAGTATCTGTTGTTCGGTGGTCAGCTCTGCGGGGCTTGCTTGGGGGCAATGGGGAGGATGGAAAGGACGTACTTGACGAGGGTAGGCGCGATGGCCTTGCAGGGGCCGCACCAGACGGCGAAGGCGTCGAGGACGACAATGTCGTGCTCCTTGATGGCAGCCTGGAACTCGGCCTTGCTATTATTGGGGAGGCGACGGTCAGCGCGGTTCCTAGATGCGCGGGTATGGGAAGGGGAGCTTACTTCTGAATGTTGTGGACACCCATGATTCTAGCTGTTGATGAAAAGGGACGGAGAGTCTGTATGCGCGGCGTCTTTAGCAGATTCCTCGAGATGGCGCGGGAGAACATGAAAGATGGTTTGAAGTGCGTGTGGGGGGTGAGAGGGAGGGGTTATATAGTAGGGCGTGGTGATGGTTGAGGTGTAGTGGGATTAGGGATTTTGATGACGCTTTGCGCCGGGCTGGGGGATTTTGCCAGCGTCGCCGCACCGCGTCCGTCGCTGCTTAGTGATCAAAGACGGCGGCGGCGGAGATCGGCTCGGCAAGCGAGGATGTGCGAGAGGATTCCATCTTTTCGGCGACTCAGGAGGGGAGAGTGGGAGAGGGATGCTTACAAATGGATGTTTTGAAGGGCGTGAGATGTTCGATAATCAGCTTTCGGCGTTTGATATGGAGGCGTTTGTTTTGTAGGTGGTTAAGGTCGTTGAGGTATTTGGAGGGAGGGGTAGTTATTTGGGATGGGTGGATGGAGGGGGAGCGGATTTGGGTACTTTGGTACTTCTGATGAGTGAGCTTTTGCTTACGGAACTTCAAGGGCCAGACCTCCATTGGCGCTAATTGGCGGCACCATGACGTGCTATTACCCGAGACACGAAGGTCATGTGATATTCATTTAGATTCCATTTGGAAGCCTTTCACAGCCACTTCCTTCCAATCGTTACGCAGCTGGGCGTATAGACAAGGGGTGGCGAAGCAGTCTTTGGCGGATACGACATAAGAATAGAACAGCATGGAAGAGCAGCACGGCATGTGAGATTCAAAACAAAGTGGTATTGTACGACTCCAGCTACACGGGAAAATCCTCCCTGGATCCCTGCCACACTGCCACATTGGCATTCATTCCTCCCTTCCTCTCTCAGAAGCCACGTGCAGCCACGCGCAGCCACGGCGCTGGCACAGCACTGCACTTCTATTACCCCCTTGGCACCCCCGCCTCCCCTCCTATGGCGACACCGCCTCCTTTAAACCAATCCCTGAGCTAAACAAGCACTTCGTGCAAAGTACATTCGGTTTCTCTTCCCTTCCCAACCCCAATCCCAATCCCACTCCAACATACATGGTTTCCTGCCCAGGGCCCGCCAGACTAAGGATAGCATACGCCGACATGATAGCAAAGAAGCAAGTAGTCCAGAACCCAGTAGTTGGTGTTTGGCTGCCGCTGTTTGTGATGGTAAGAAACGGTAATAGCAGGTGAAATCTATAAGCGGATATATATCGGACAGTTAGACGGTAAAGAAATTGCTTGGTGAAGCCCGTATGGGTGTCGGTCGGCAGGTTGATATCAGTTTGATCGCGAGATGGAAATCGACAAAGCTGGATGTGGTTTTTGGATGTGTGAGAAACTCGGTGACGTAGACGTAGCGGTAAATCAGGGGTCCATGGACCCTAAAACAATGACTGTGAAATGTTCAAATGAGTGTGGGCGCCCATCGGGCATCGACATAAGGAAATTGCAAAAAGAGTGTGGTGCTAGTCGTCGTCGTCATCGAGTCTCATCCATTCCAATTCTCATCCAGCGTCAGTCGTCTCCAAATCGAACGATCCCCGTATCTCAACTCAGCCGATGCTCAGCCTCTTCGATTCTCCCGAAGCCCTCGGCTTAAGATCCAGTAACCTCGCGCTCCCGGCGCTGATGGCTCTCATATGTGCCTTCTTATAGTCGACGCTTGTTGCTCGCTCCAGACTACCCCCTCCTACGGGTGTGACTGGGGACTCAGCAGTTTCCGAGTCCTCGTCCCCCTTGTGAGGCGCGAGCGGGCTATCGACTTTCTCGTCGTCGCCAGAATCATAGTCCTGGAAATCGTTCAACCTGCCCTGCCTTGATGCGGCACGAGGTTCGCGGTGAACGATCTTCGGCGTGCGAGCCACTTCGCCCCATTTGCTGCTTTTCGAAACAGGGCTTCCCAGGCTCTCGCCATCCTCTTCGTCGCTCGACGGCATCGGGTTGCCGCTGGCACGGTTGGCCATGTTTGACTTGTTATACATGTCTTCTGGCCCCGGTGTCAAGCGGGTGAAGTACTCGTCTTCAGCGATGCCGAGCTCTTCTGCGGAGTCGGAGAGGTCCCTATATCGCTTCATGAGAGAGCTGTGGCTGTCTCTTGACTGGGAGAGTGGGATCTGGCGCGAACTTCGTTTCGAGTTCGCTCTTGCGCGTCCAGAAAGCCATGATCCTTCGGAATCAATAGATGCTAATGATTGTGACAAGGCGTTACTCGGTTCCGGGGACGGCATATCTGCTGGGTGTCCCCGGGTAGGGGTCTCGTAGCGCAAATGAGAACGGTGGCCACTTGATGTATCAAGCTGCATTTGTGACGAAGGTTCGACTGACCTTCGGCCACTGGTAATATTCCTTGGGAGTGATGTTTCGATCGGTTGTACTCGTAGAATATCGAGTTCTGGAGACTGGACCCTGGAATACGGCGGTGACATGGGCAGTTCTGGTAGGTCTTCCCTGAAACGTGACATTGTCCTCTTTGATCCAGGAGGATATACTATTGGAATTGCGTAGACTATCGGAGCTGGTGGAGGTGCAACGGTGGATTCGCGGGTTGTATTTGAGAAAGACGATTGAATTGACGATCGCTTCTCCTTCGGGTTCCGCTTGAACCACGACTTCCACGACGATTGCTGCTTGCTGCTGCTTCCAGTATCGAAACTTTTCCTCGAAGTGTCCTGCTTTGAGAGCTCTGCGGGAGTATTTTCCACGTGCGGAATCGGGATAGGCAGTTCCGAGGCTTTCGGTGCTAGTGGCAGGTCATTGATCTGCGATGCGCTGGATACATTCCGCTGGTGGCCAGATTTCCGTAGCGATGGCGGGGGAGACATGGTCGCCCGCGATAACCGAGCTACCTGAGCAGTTGCTAAGACTGGCTCTGATTGTTCGCTCGTTGGAGATTCCAGGTCTGAACCGGGCAGGCTTCCGTTTACTAGGATGCCAGCAGGAAGGTTCTGCGGGGCGCTCTCTGGAGCTTGACTCCTGACATCCGCTGCGCCATCGGTTGTCGTCGCAGGTTCTGTCGATTGTTGCGCCGCAGCTTCCGCCGGTTCCTGGCCTTCAATTCCAAGCCCCATCAACTCTCGCCCCATTACCCCCCGGTCCATATTTTTCGCCGGCTCGTTGCCATGGATGATAGCCTGGCTTTCCTCGGCCTTTTGCCTCTCCTTCCGCCTGGCCACCTTTTGCGCCATCATCTCCCGTTCAGAAGCTCTCTTCTGCTCCCTCCGCCTACTATCCCTCTCCATTAGTTCTCTCAGACCGCCTGCATCAAGATCATCGGCCAGGTCATCGATACGTTTCCGATAAGCCGGCTTTTCTTCGGGTACTGGCACTTTTTCTAACGCCCTCTTCCTCTTCGAGGAGTTGGATCGCTCGAGGCCGACCCCGCTTTCGTAGTGCTTGAACTTTGGGTTTTCGCTATACCTTATCGTAGGTCGCGGTGTGAATAAATCCATACCTTTGAGCTGATACGCGGCGACTCGTTCAGACTCCGACGACACTGATGAGCGAAGCGAGTCTGGTATTGGCAATGAAACGTCTGATGTCGTGCTCGTAAATAATCTGTTGATGCCATGTAACTTCTTCGTGTCCCTCCTTATCGGGCTTCCACTCCAGTCTGGTGTAGTCGCCGCGCGCATCGGAGTCGGCATGAACTTGCTCATGGCTTTTATTTCTGCGGCCCTATCGTGGTCTTCTTTCCGCTTCTTGCTCGACTTTCGCCTGTTTAGATCCTGCGCAGTTCGTTTATGGAGCGTTGGAACCCTTCCAATATCTTCGGTTTGCGCTCTGCCGTTGGCAGCGAAAGCCGACCTTGCCACGATCGCCACGGCATTGTCGGGTAGAGGTGGGTGTTCGCGACGACCATCTCTTCGTATCCCAAGGTTCTCCGAGCGACCCGGAGAGTAGCTGTAATTCCGCTTCGGCGGATCGCGTTGCAGCTTCTTGCTTTCCCTCGAGCGCCGTCGCCTCTCGCGCCCAGTCCTCTTTCGCGAAAGCTCTCCCGCGCCAGCTTCACTCCCATTCTGGCGCCCATCCCTCGACGCCACCCTCTTCATCATCGTCGGTTCTGTCGCAGACGTCTTCAACCCCAGACTACTTTTCTTGCGACTATTCTTCCTCCCAAACGGCCAGATGGTCATCTTCTCATGCGTCTCGATTGTCGTGTGTGCGATGCGACCGTCTGGTTTCGGCGTGTTGCCTTCGTTTCGCGGGTTCGGTTCGTGCTATCTCGTCGCGACTGGAGATGAGCCAGACATAATCCCGGATGTGTATTTAGTTGTCCTCCTGCGGTCAGGTTATCGAATATTATTGTGTTGCGATTAGGTCGCCTCCGTCGTTGAGTTGGTAAAATTGCCGATATGGATGGGGCTGGTGGTGGGGAATTCGGTGCGTTTGCGCAACAGGGACGGGCCGTTCAGACTATTAATTCACGCACAGTCGCAGTTGCAGTCGCAGTCGCAGTCGCATGCGCGGAATTCGATATAATTCGATATAGATTTTCAAGTGAGTGACGGTGATTTGTTTGATCGGATATGATTTAGAGCGAACGGAGAGAGTGAGAAGTAAGTAAGTATTGAGGGAAGGAAATTTGTGTTTGGTAGAGTTGCGAGTACAGCGAGGTAAGGGAGTTGAAGGGTGTGACGGGAAAAGGTCCCCCAAGGCGAAAGTTACAAGTACCAGAGTACCTCCGGCTCTCCAATTATAGAGCGGCCACTTTAACCCGCACCAGTCAAAGTTACTAATATTGGTACATCGTGTGCATAGTAGAAGTACTCTCTACTCTACTGTTTGTGACCACAACCACTATGGGCGACGACGATATACCCAGTTCAACCATGACTGCGGCCAAGGATACTATAGTACTCTATCGCTCTTCAATGCAGAAGAGTGTCGCTGGAGAGATTACCTCTTCTGGTTTCTGTATTTCCCTTCTCAGCCGTTCTCGTTCTTCGTATGGAAGAGTCCTACTAATGGTACATACAGTGTGAGTGTGTGGTACATCTACTACGGACCGAAATCGATACGAGTGTGAGTGCGTTGCGTGTTCAGGTACTAGGCCCGCCTGTGGAGCGAAACTCCTCTACTGTGGTACTCTACTATGGTTCTCTATGGCCCTCTATGGTCCTCGTCTGTTGTCCTCCACTATGGTCCTCTATGGAGAAATAGCAGTCACCGTCGATATCACAATGAACGGCTCCTCCATGCGCTGGTCATCCCATCAATGCACTGGAACGTGGTACCTCTGTGTGTTCTGTGTCTTCTGTGTGCTCTGTGTGCTCTATGTGCGCTCTCCCTCTGCTCATCTTTTCCTCCTTCCGACTGACATGGAGGGGTTACTATGAGTAAGGTACGGCTGCATCACACGTCCGCCACTACTCTTCTTTCCTCCAAGGTACTACATGTACTCTACTGTGCGTCGGCGGTGCTAGAGACGGCTAGAGATGGCTAGAGGTGAGATGTCTGATACAAACAGAGTACTATTGCCGTGGCCCATTATCTGCCGGGTCTGTTTGTATCTTTTTTGTGCTGTCTGGATTAGCTTGCATATCTCTCTCATGCTCACTCGCTGCAGCCCAGTACCCGTACAGCAAACACCGGCTGTGACAAGCTCTGCAGGAGCTTAAGTGTGTTGGCCCTGCGTTGGCTCAGTGCGTGCATTGGAACTCAACTTCCCTCTGAGATTATCACGATACGAAGTGACAGTACTTGCATCTTGGGGCGAGCCACCTGCTGTCCAAGCGTCCGCTTCTATTTGTGTCGACAGCATATTGGAGTATATTGGAGTACATGCTGAACTACTGGGCAGGACTGTACTGTACTTGCCATCGTCAGCATCCGTACCACCGACGGTGTGGCTGACATGATAACAAGGCACACACCGCACAATTACAAGGCAGCACGCTCTGGGCTGTCTCAATGATGTCTGTGGCACTCGAGACAGAATCCGTAGCTTTCAAGGAACATTACTCGAGCACCTGGAACAACTCCCCATCAGACGAAACTGACAGGCAGCAGCCGCGAGTCCTTTGACCGTTGTACCCATCCTCCTGACGAAACGTCCACTCCAACGCAAGTCACACGATTGGAATTCCAAGCTACCTACCTGGAACTGCCCCCTCTCTGCCCCCATCTCCCCTCGAAGCAGCTGATCCATAGGTGCGGATGGATTCCCCAATGGGCAACTCCAATCCCATCAACTCCAACGGGAGCCCCTCATTCGGACCCTGTTCCGTTGGGCCAGTCCGAGCCGTTCGTCGGTCTGCTTGCCGTGTCACTACTCTCCCACTACTGCGCACTCACCAGTAGATCGTCCACAAGAGGTCAGGAAATCGCCAAGCCATGTGCTCATCGTCGCGCAAACCTGCTGCTTGACGCCCCATCATTCGCTCGGGCTGCACTGTAACTCTGGTATGCACCGTCGTGGGGATTAATGGGTCTTCCGGAGCACTAGAAACGGTTCGCGTCTCCTCCCTCCCTTCGGCACCTCTCCAGCGTCCGGGATAATGAGACCAAATCAGCTCCCCTCTCTTATGATCGGCGTTATATCGCCGTCTGACAAGGAAAGCGGTGATGGCAATTCTTCCTCGCACCCCCAGCCTCATCGCCACACGGCACGTCCAGGATTCCCCACCGAGCTCCAATCCAACACCGATAGTGTAAGTAGCTGCGCCGCCCCGTCGTCACCAGACATGGAACAGAGCATGCGCGTACTCTCCAGCCCGTCCAATCCCGCCACCAACTCCACAGCCCAAGCGGCAATGGTTGATCGCCAATGCGAACCTGGCCCGGCTCTTAATTGCGACCCAGCCACTCATGGGAATCGGAGGGTCATGTGCATATTAAACTGATGGGGGAAGTCTGAGACATTTGCGCCTGATGCCCGCTCCAGTGATGATTCTGGTTGGTGTGGCGGCCGATCCCATCGCTTTCCCGCAAACCTGTTCTGAAACAGCGGAGAAATGCCAGATCTGTCTCCGCGTGATTTTCTGGGATTGCTCACGTGACCTCGACGAGTGAGGCACTGAAAAATTGTGCTTTGTTCCATAGCGCCTCAACATTGTAGTTGTGCTTTCAATGCCTAGAAACGAGAATACACTATATAAACGCTATCTATGTATTTAAATTTATTAGGACTTAAAACGTAAAAGCTTTAAATTAATTACTATGGCAGGAGTATAGGTTGACAGCGCCGTTAACATTGTAATCTTGCTTTTACTGCCTCTAAATGAGAATATGCCATATAGACGCTATTAATATATCTAAATCTATAAGAGCTTAAAAAGGGAGAGCTGTAGATTAATTACTATTACAGGGTTATAGTCTAATAGCGCCTTAACATTATAATTTTGCTTTTAGTGTCTCAAAATGAGAATATGCTGTACAAACGCTGTCAACGCAGTGTTCGGCGGATATATATCCGGGTAGTATCCGTGACTCCCACGGGTAGGGTATGTATCCGGCCAAAATCCTACGGGTAGAGTAGGTATATATCCGGATACATGAGGCTGAATAGAGTATATAAAAATGAAGCTTTTGATAATACTAGTAACCTAACCTAACCCCTTATTCGTGTGCCTCATTGTCAGCATCATCGCCATCACTGTCAGCCTCTTGAATCCGACCCCAATTCCGTAAGCAAAGTAAATATCTAATTGTTGGCGGTGATAACCTATTCCGCTTTTTTGTAATAATATCACTACCATTACTAAATACCCGTTCTGATGCTGCGGATGTTGCTGGAATTGCTAAGTGATCACGAGCATTACAGGCAATAACTGGATATTGGTATTGCTTTGCGCACCAATATTTGAGAATATCAGTGTACTCACCAGGCCGTGGTTCAAGCATCCACCGCCTCCATTCTGGCTCCTGAAATGCCAAGCCCTCTGACGCAAATAGGTCTTCGTTAGAATCAGGTTCTTGATCTATTGTAGTTGTAGTACCTATTGCTTCTGCAAGGGCTGTTTCACGGTTGATACGCTCTGTATTAAGGTGATACTCTCGCTTT
>JPKC01000814.1:0-26472 GCA_000750925.1 Pseudogymnoascus sp. VKM F-4518 (FW-2643) | reverse complement strand
AAATGCCCTCTGTATATAATCTCCGCAGGTGAACTGGGCACTAACTCACATATGCTTGAGGTGGAGCTCAAGAAGATTCTCGACATTAGCATGACTTGGGGTTGCGTCGTATTGCTCGATGAAGCGGATGTCTTCCTAGAGAAGCGAACGATCCAGGATATCCATCGTAATGCCCTCGTCAGTGTTTTTCTCCGCCTCCTCGAATACTTCCAGGGCATCTTGTTCTTGACAACCAACCGTGTGGAGGTAAATAGTCCCCTCCCATAAATAGGCCTCAGCTAACTTAGCTCTAGACTTTCGACGATGCTTTCCAATCTCGGATCCACATCGCCCTCCGCTATGGCGAGCTTTCTTTCCAAGCCAAGAAGGATATCTTCAAGATGTTCATTGATCGTGTCCACATCGCCAAGGGAATCGATCACTTGCCATTTACCGAAGACGACTTTAACAACATCGCGAGGCACAACCTCAACGGACGCCAGATCAAGAACACCGTACGTACAGCGCAAGCACTAGCGCTTAATAAAAATGAAAAGCTAGGGATGATCCATATTAGTCTTGTGCTAGGTCTCGCTCGTGCGTTCGAAAAGGATTTAAAAGGGGGAACGGGGTATGATGATGCAATGAGGAATTATTCCTAGCGGACAACCTGTGGTAGATAAAGTTTTTCCCGAACGTAAGTTAAGTTACTCGAAATTACACCATTGATACGTAGCACCGTAATTGTTTTGCACAACGTGGTGAAACACCTAATTGAGACATATCAAAGATGGGGATATAACCTATTGTCTGCTGGGTTATTTGCCCAGAAAGAACAGACAAGTATTTCCAGGCCGGAGCAGGTATCTATTATTGCCATCGATGGATCTAAGGACTGTAGGGACAACCAGGCCAAGTTTAACAGCCTCTCGGAGGAAGAATGTATAAGTTACTAATTATAACCGACGGTCATGGTATCTAGGTCTATTTGCATCCGAGAGCCATACGCAAAGTCTCAAGCAGATCAAAACAAAATCACCATGCCCCTTTTCACTCCATATCATGTACCCTAAGAGAAAACAAAACATTGTCGAACACTCTTGGCCAAGTGTTGACTAGGACTTGCTCAAGACTTCCTTATATATCACGGCAACAATAATGATGATGATGATAATAATCACTTTGACGAGTTAGAGGAGGTAGCTTTGTGGTAAACGAGACATGAAACATACCAACAATACCCAAACAGTACCATTTCTTGCGGTTACGTGCGCGTGCGCTTTTAATACCAAGATTAATCTGCTCAGTTCCCTTGTCGAGGTTCTCCTGAACCTCCTCGCCCTTCTGCTCAATCATGGTGACGGAGTCCTCCTGTTGCACAACCAGGGCTTCCATATACTGGAAAAGCTGCGCCAGCTCCATCATCTGGCTCTCAATTTTCTGAATTGCGGCATGGCGGTTCTGGACGCTGCTGAGAGCCTGGCGTGATTGGCCGCGGCGATCGCTCTGCAGTAAGGCTTGGCTGAAGACTTGCTGGTTGGAGATATCTTCGACGGCCTCGCGGACCTCGGCATCCGTCGCATCTGGCCTGACAATCTTATACTGTCGTGCCATCTGGCTCTGGAGATTCTTGCGGAAGTCACTCTCAACATTATAGTAGTGGTTGATCGTAGCCTTGAGCTCGCGGTCGACCTTACCGATTTGCGGTGCGTTCTT
Organism: Pseudogymnoascus sp. VKM F-4518 (FW-2643); assembly: GCA_000750925.1. Lineage (NCBI taxonomy): Eukaryota > Fungi > Ascomycota > Leotiomycetes > Thelebolales > Thelebolaceae > Pseudogymnoascus > Pseudogymnoascus sp. VKM F-4518 (FW-2643). The sequence continues at coordinate 24,777 of JPKC01000814.1, read as the reverse complement.
GGGGCTGCCAGATTCAGGTTGCTGCTTGAGATTCTGGATGCGTGCTGCAAAGCTGCGGTACAACGTCATGATTTCGGAGTTCATCGAGTCGAGCTGGCTGTTTGTACCGCTCTGCTGGCTGAAATCGGGTTCATTAAGGGCACGCTGTTGAAGCGTCTTGATGCTAGCCAGGTTGCGGTCAGTGGCATCAATGCCTTTGTGAATCTCACGGCACTCATTCAAGATAGCATTTGGGTCCTTTTGCGGTGCTAGGATCATGTCAAGAAGGATCACAAAAATAGTTGCATTCATTTCCACTTACGTTCATACTGGGTCATGGTTTGTTAGTTACGAGTTCTTAGCACAAACTCGAAATATTTTAAAGAGTATGATTTGATGGGCTGGAGGGTGCAATTGCTGTGAAGGAGAAGGGAGTATACATTCGGTATAAACACAGATACATAATCGGGTGATTATGGTGGTCAATAGCATTATTGGCGTTTCTGCATACAGCAATGAGCTGACATGCTCTAAGCGCTAGCGATTAGATTAATTACAAATGGAATTGATTGATAGTTCAGAATGAGCGAATAGCGGTTAGTGTAGAAGATCTGGCTAACAAGCCGATATACGCAGTAGTGAGCGACATCAAGTCAGCATTGCAATCTATTCAGAACCTAGCGCAAAAAGCTGGACAAGGGATTGTGTGCAAGATTCCTGATGAAGCAAAATGCCTAGATCAACATCAAATCAGACTGTGCTTTCTCTGGGTTCCTGCATACAGCGGGATTCCTGGCAACGAATGTGAGTGTCATAAGACCCAGGAGTCAATGACAAGTTGACCATGGCGGTGCGCAGGTGAACAGGTAATATTCAAATAGCTACATAAAATACTAGCTGCTGGCTCCTTATTGAAGCCAGCTTGAATAGTTTAGTGCGTGCTCGTTGAGCTAGAGGAGTGGCGAATATTCTTGAGTCATTAACTGGGGCCCTAGGTCAGTCCACGTGGCGGAGAAAGGGGTTCGGCCGCTGATCGTGACAACGAAGCAGCAGACAACTGGGCCAAAATGGCAGTAGGGCGGCTAGTGCAAACCCATAATTTCCTACACCTGATGTCAGCACAAAAAACAGAATATCAGAAAAATGTGATTACTGTAAGGAGTGGCAGCAAGAGTGGCAATCCTCGAAGAACGGGAGGCACCTGAAGAAAATTGACACTTGCCTCCAGTCCAAACGTATATTACGCCTTTGTGGCGAGATGTCCGGGCTAAGACCTACCCTTTCACAAAGCTTAGGACCGGCCACGCCGGGTGACTAATGCCCTACATTTTGGTCATCACTCGCCGTCGCTTCTACTTTGTGGTATGCCAAACTCTTTGTCTCTTACGGTACAGTAATACTGTACAGTACTGTATGTTCTTTGAGAAACTACTTCTGGCTATATCTGAGCTGGACTTTCTCAACTTATTTTACAATGTGGTACTGTATTAGCTTCACAGACACATAAATTAAATAAGGAATGAAACAAAAACTTGAGCCAAATAATCCACCCTGACACCCAGACTTCTCTTTCTACATTAACATTATACTTTCTGCACTCTTACGGCAAAATACTCCAACAATTCGCAGTATGGAGCATTTTTCTAGCAACACAATAAGATTGAACGAATGCCTCCCGAAATTCTATCCTTGATATTCTCCTATTTAATAGGAAAACACATCAAAGTAGCTCGTCAAGTGTGCCGGTCATTCAATAACAATGCGAGTCTGTACTTGACTAATACAGCTATTGCTGGCTCAGAAACTAAAAGTTTAGAAAGATTCGAAAATCTTGCGAGGCATAATCTGTTCAGAATAGCTATCAAAACTGTGATCTTTTCAGTTTGCTCGCTACAATATGAATATACGACGGTTAACGAGTACTATGAGGACTTAAAATTACGTTGTAGATACTCGAAAGAGAAAATCCCAACGCTAGAGCAATGCAAGGAACATTGGCATGACTATCAAAACATATATAACGACCAAGCAGAATGCTGGCATCAAGGAGACGATGAACGACGTATCCGGAACGCTTTGCGTTACATGCCAAATGTCAAACATCTCGTCCTCTCAAGTAATGCATGGGAGATGGCTAGTCATCCATTACATAAGTTATGGTGCCCACCTGATTATAAGATTATTACGCCTTCTCGCGATCCACCTGGAGGACCATGGAAATCATCTCATGGATTCAATATAATGTCTTCAGCACTGTTGTCAAATAACATACGCTTACACTCGCTTTCCCTCCATGAAATACGAATTAACAGTGACGGCCTTCATTCGATAAGCTTTACTGAAAAAACACCAGAAGTCTGTCGCCATTTGCGTAGAGTTGCTTTGTATCTCTATATAGAGATCTTCCAAGACCTTTCATGGCAGATTAAATTTGAAAAGTGCCTCTCTAGTACGAGGGAGCTTGAGAGCATAGATATCACATCAGAACCGTCTGAAAATCGGTCTAATTTGACCACTTTATTTCACACCATCTGGCCGAAGCTTTTCCATCTTAAACTACAGGTTAATATTCAATTTGACTCATTCATTGCATTCTGTCAAAATCATAAAGAGAGCCTACATTCTTTACTGTACATCTGCAATCCCTTTGTTTATTTGGTGGGACCTGGGGAGATCTCATGACGGCAATAAGGGGACAGCTGAGGCTTACTGATGCTTGGCTTGAGGATCTCTATGAAGGTATTGCAGATGAAAAATGGATTCGACTAGATAGTCCTGCTGAGGCCAACATATTTCGCCTTTCTGAAGCTGAAGAGTATCTTCTTTATGGAGGAGAGAATCCATTTGAGAATAATACATTGCACCTGGCGACTTACTGGTTATAGACAATTTAAGAGCGTTCATAAATAACGTCCGTCCCTAGGTAGAGGAAAGACCACTGTACAGACAGAAATGATGTGTACGCAGCTCACTCCGGGCAAATGGCGATAGTAAGGCTACTCTTTGAGCGGAGATGCTCGAAGGATTATTTTACTCAGACACCACCAGAGCGTACAACCGAACGTCGCACATATGACAAATTAGTGGCCTCTATAAACGGGTACCTTCAAGAGGAAGGGTGAAGGACTTAGTATACAGTAGAAGACCCATAGCTGTCTCTTCTAAGTTATTTATCAATATAAGTTACAAAGCTAAGACTCATCGTTAGTGAGAGTGATGATACTTCTACACACAGAAGGAGATGATTGTCCTTAATATGCCAAATGTTCTCTCATTGGGGTACTGTAAAAGGGTCCATCTATGACCTGCCCAGCTTTTTATCTCGAGTATTATTGTTACTGCAGCAGAACTAAGTAAGACCGATGTCCTTTCCCATCTGATTTCCAGCGGCTTTGAAAGAACAAAGCGCTTGGTGCAATTTGTCTAGGGCTAGGCCACTTTTGACATGAGCAGGAGAGGTCAGCTTATACAGGTGTAGAGCAGATCTAGCCACGATTATACTATTGCGATAAGTCGGTTAACTTTAAGTTGTTTAAAAAAAAAAGGTGTAAAGCCGGTTTCTAATTCCACTATATGCGCATCTCTAACTAAAGGATTAATCTATATGTGACAAACCCCGTCTGCTTGCTCCGTAATGGTCGACCTTACCTGTAGCAGTGCACAAGTGTAGCGGTGGACTAGGAAATCAAGAGGTGGTTCTATTGAAGATCTAAAGCTACGGAAGAAAGAAGGAGAGAGGTGGGCGAAGCCCAGATGTCCGGCTTATGACTACAGCCCTGAAACGGGCGAGGTTTGAGGCTGTTACCCCTTTTACAGGTAGTCCAGAGGACCCGTTAGGGTCCGTGAGGACTGTAATCACGTGGCATTAAGTGCATGCCCGTGACACTATAGGCGCCTCAGGGGTGCAAGTATTAAATGAGATTGGAGTTTGCAAGGTCATTGTTGTCGGCTTGGGTGAGGAAGGAGGAACTGGTTTGGAGGGGGAGGGCAAGCCTCTTTATAGAAGTTCTCCATGCTTGACGAACTAGGTTGCTAATCAGCCTTCTGCAACCCCCGCAGCCTTCGAGGCAGTGCAGCTTCTCTAAATCTCTAAATCTCGAGCTGAGAATAATCCAGGGGTAATTGGACCAATGAGCTGCAAAGCCCCTTTTACGTTGCCTCCTAGCGCCTGTAAGTGGGCAACAGCTGAGACTTCCGGGTCGTGAGGAGTAGCCCCTATTGGCCTTGCGCACGTCACTAGTAAGGGCTGAGCCAAACTGCGTCTGTGACTGGAGAAAGTATCTAGGCAGCCTCGGAAGGTGCATTGGTCCTGCTTATTTTAGTGGGTGGTAGCTGAGCTGAGTGCGCAGTCACTGGCGCTAGAAAGCGTGAGAGAGGTGAGCGTGCAGACTGCGAAGGCGGTGGTGAGACAGGCGGTTAAGGAGGGGTTGGCGAGGGAGGAGGGGATCCCGGAGCATGAGGGGGAGCTGGAAAAACTATGTCTGCAGCTAGCACAAGACCTATATATCAACGTCTAATAAAATCAGCCCTTAAAGGTGGTGTTGATAGAGTCCTTGCTTCTGTGGCTAATGAAAGATTCCTCGGGTATTCCGCAAGCCCCAAAAATCCAACATTGCCCATCGTTAGTTGTTGATACTAATTTACTGTCTGTTTGACTTTATATGTGGTCTTTCTCCTACATTGCCATGCCAAAAGCTTCTTTGGTTGTCTCGATGCCCGCGAGTACACCACCGTGCTCCTACCAAGGTCACGATCTGAGCAGGGCATTCCGCAAATCCCCAGACAGGCCTGCGTGTCATTTTCACGTACGTATTCATTCAGTTTGGTGAATGACAGTGGGCGGGGTTATCAGGGCGCAAAAAGACTAAAAGTCCTCTTCAGTCTTGCCATTTGGAAAGTTAACAAAGGCTTCCATGAAATCCCTTTTGAAGACCTCTACGAAGCCGCTTTCCATCAAGTGGGTAGTCAGACGATTCAATCTGGCACAGTTGCAATTGAGAAGTACACTGTCGGGCGTGATATTCGACTACAGGGACTATCTCGACAGCTGAGGTGTGGAAGCCACAAAGCACCTAGCACAAAGTCCATGGGAAAGGGCAACTACGGCTCCAGAAAAGAAGTGCGATGGGCGCCGAAAAGCTGACGGCAATTCAGACCTTCTGACCTCTCCCCCTACTTCACAACTGACCTTATCAAATGGCGCATAGCCAACGGGATATGACAGTGACAATGTTCCGCCAAACACTGATGCTCCAGTTTGTCCAAGTAGGGCTTTGTAGGTTTCGACAATACTCCCGGAACTTCGCCAAATGGGTGATTGAAACCTGAACCACAACCACAACATTTGTATAAGAGTATGCTCTCATACTATATATTATACCAAAAACATTAGTTTCGCGGGTGCTCGCATGCACAGCTGCAAGGGGCAACGGCAAGGGCACCCTGCAGACCGCTACCGCCCTAACCCCTTTTCCCTTTCCCCCTCCCCTTTCCAGCCAGGCCGGTCTACAACCGTTAGCACTAAGAAACGAGGTCAAGAGTGGGGGATCCTTCCTCATGAACTCACAGGATGGCCGGGTTCACCTCCGTAGCTGGGAGCGCTACGGAGGCGGCTACACGGACTCCGCCGGCAGGGTCTCTATTACAAGCTCAGAAGCTTATCCCAACGCAGTGCTGCACTTCAAACAATAGAGATTTTCCGTCGCAGTCCTCTTTGTCCTCGAATCTGCGATGCGTACTTTATTTCCATTGTTCTTTCCAGCCAAGCGATCATGAGGTAGTCCGTAGACTGATAGGCCCTTTATAGTGCTTCCCTTGTGCTTTTTCTTCTCCTCGGGATTCGCGGGTAGAGCATTATAGGCCTTTGTTTCCGAATTGTTGACAATACACTCCTCATGCATCCAAAGATGGCATTCTTCGTTTGGGCAGACTATTAGGGCGAAGTCTGGATTGTAGTAATTCGCAAATGCAGTACTTCCGGATACTCTGTTGCCAATTCAAAGTCAGATAACTACCCTATGTCTTTAGTTGTAGGGGTACATACATACCGAAAGACCTCTAGACATGACATAATGTTTGCCTCCAGTAAAATCCGTCTTGAATGTTGTCATCGTCGTCTTCGAAACATTAAGCGACCAGAGCATGTCCCGCCATGCTAGTGATCCAGAACATCAAGATGATTACTAGCGACCAGTTCGTGCTGCCCGTGCAGCCCCTACTAGATTTAGGTGTCTCTGCCCCCATATGTGCATTAACCAGTTGATCTGACCAATACATCCATGCGATAAGGGCGTAAACATGCCATGCATATTTCGCCTGTATCTCCAGTATATGTGCAACCCAGAACTTCGTGTTGTCGTCATCGCCAACAAGCTCGAGATCCGGTAGGCTACACCACCAACTAAATGGAAATAATTAGCGCACCCTCAAGGCTTAGCCACACAATGTCTACTCACTAATAAATTCCGTGTAATTTTGCATCCCTAGCCATGTACCCGGCTCGACGATATACCTCAGGTCTAAAGCGCCCTTTCTCTGGTCTTTCCCATGGAAAGGGGACTCATGTCTGCGCCTTGTTCCAAAGGTTCCGGATTCGCTTTCTGCTACTCGGCACCGGCTTTCCGGGGTGTTCTGTTGTCCATATAATATCCTGTTCGTCGGCATTATCCTCTATACCAGAGTCATTCTCGTTGAAGTTGGAGGAGTCCATTTCAGCGTGCGGCCGCTTACTGTTGTTCGCCGGCATAGAACTTTCGATTGGCGGTATCTCCTGATTTCCCGGCAGCCTCGCAAGCTGTGGCGACTGTGCTAGGCGAAGGCGCAAGGGGTGCTTATCGAGGATATGTCGCACCTAAGCGGGCAGTTGTGGTCCTTGACGACCCAGGCGATAGTAGGCGATATAGGCTCCGCTGTAGTAATGTAATAGTGGCCCGGTGCACGCTGCGGCCGAGTGGTCCCTACTGACTTCAACGGTACTCTATGTCATCCGCAGAAAATTCAATTTAGTCGGGGGGAGTCCTGTGCAGCAGCTAGTCACCACCTCTGCTGACTTCGAATTTAGCTATGCTGACTTCATCTTGCTGACCTGAAATATGCTGACGCAACCAAACTCGCCCCCAATTTAATCCCCGACCCCATCTCCATGCTGACACCAGTTTAAACCTACATTTCTAACGCCCCGCACCTCGTTGTCATCTTCATTTTATCCCGCCCTATACATCGTTGCGTCTACCGCCCCGCAATATGTTTTACGCCAATCGTGTCCCAATTCATTATACTGTAATTAATCTTGATTAATATTATATTCACACTCTCAAATATTCTACCCTTGTTCGATTAACCACCAGAAGCGTCATCATTACTGTCGAGTGGTTCAATTATAACGGCTTCGCTCTGTGGTATCTCAACAAGCAAAATTTTACTGGTAAGAGGGAGTTAGTAACAAACCCCTGCCAATAACCTAGTAAGTATACGAAACCACCTAGCTTGCAATTCCGTCGATATATTTGGGAATGGAAGTGATTGAGGGGGTGGCCGACGCGATTGGGCGGCGGCGATGCTTCAACTTGGTATCTACGTTTGTAACTTAAAATGTGGCACGTGCACGCGTGTCAGAGGACGCGTGGGAACTTTCGCGCTAACTTCGGCCAACTCCAGTGCCCGGCACCTACCGTGGTGAGGGTGGTGGGATTGGGTGAGGGTAGGTAACAGACGAGGGTGGGCGAAGGTGGGTCAGGATGGGTTGAAGTTGGGGTGATGGTGGGTCAAAAGCGGGATAAAGATGGGAGGTGGTGGGGATGAGGTAAGGGTGGCCCCTACCGTCCGGCCCGGACTTGGTGATACCCCCCTCCGGGCCCATTTTGCGGCCCGGGGACGGTCACCCTCGGAGGAGTTGCCATCAGCATCAGAGAAGTCGCTGCTAGCATCGTAGTATCTTCGCTTTCCAGCAGGTCGTTCGAGTGCTGGTCTACGTGTTCCGGCCAACCCTTCGTGAATCTTTCCTGAGACGGACCATTTATTACATATCGGCTTATGAGCCAGACGGCAGCCAGGCTACACCTTTTGTCTCAGATTACGATTCCCGCCGTCCTCCACAGGCTTTCGCTTTCTGCCTTGTTTGTTGACATTCTGTTTACCCTACGGGATCACTCATAGAAAATATCAGCGGGGAACATGCTTGCGGTTTGGGGAAGCTGTGGCAAATTTGAGCCTGGCACCGCTTCGAAGTCTCCGTAGCTGGGAGATGTGCGAATTGCTAGAAGAGGAGCCACAAGAAATAGACGACTTTAAAGCGATGACAGCTTTGCTATAATCGTCGGATCCAACAATTAGGTGGTACCATGTTTTCTTATAACTACAAAGATGATCTTTGAGATGTCCACCAACACTCCCCAACATGTTCCGTAAAATCGTCATCGTTTCTAGTCGGACATCGCAAGGATCCCAGTGTCCTTTTTTAAAGCTAGATTCCCACTTGGCTAACTGTCCCTTATATCCACACATCCCGGAGAAAGAGATCGAGCGTGATTTTATACTACACGAATAACGCCAACTATAGGGTTGGGGCCAGAAGCAAGGCGGCACAAGTGGCAGAGCAAGTGCCAAAGGCAGAGTTGCAAGCCACGATGGTTGGTGGAGCTGTTGCTCCTAAAGTTGCGCCCCAAGTAGCCCCGTCAGCTCCGTAACAAGCCGTCACGACAGCAGCGCACCCAGCCTGACAGAGACCATAGGCGGCGGGACCAGCCAGAGTTGGGGAGGCGGCAATAGCAAATAGTAGGATTTCCGATATACGCATAGATGGTCGGGTTGTAATGGCGCTGTCACTCGAAAGTTGCGTCGAAAGTTGCTTAAGTGAAAGGTCTCGTAATACACAGGAGCTGTAGTAACCCTAGAGAGGGCCGTCGCTTCCGAGTACCGACGCACACAACTCTTTATTCTGTCACCCCCTCGCACACCTCTCTTAGAGAATCTATAAGCAACCTATACGCCCTGAAGCACCTGCCACACGATCATGTCTTCACGCGGGGCGATAAGAAGAGTTCCTTCATATAAATTTCGAAACCTCGAGCCTCCAAAAAACTACCATGAATATTATACAAAACGAATGGATTCGCTCAGAATGAAAGCCGATGAAATCGAGAAGCAAAACATCTCGATTGTTGTTGCGTTTGGCGCAGGGAGCGTGGGAGACTATGGTCCACTTATGAATATTGTCGATCATATCGCTGGTCATTTCTATTGGGCAGATATCATATTCCACTGCCCGGAACCCGAATTCGACTGGCTGGATAAATTTCTACCTGAACGTGTGAACTACGTCCTGGAGTACGAATTTCTTCCAAAGTCTCCTGACCTGCTCATTCTTTGTCAGGCATTTTATACTGATCGTCCGAATGTTTGCAATTACTACAACTCAGTGGCTTTCAACGGATGCAGGGTCGTTAGCATTGAATTCCGTTACGACGACCAGATTATGTATGAATCCAACCTTCATGAAACAGAAGGGCTTAATGCAGGAACCATGACAATTTCAGAGGCCAATGAACATCACCAAAAGGTCGCACGAGATTTAACAACGATACAATATTACGATGACATGATGAAAGAAGGGAATATATGTATGATCAATGCATTTCCCCTGGACCTATTGGGAAAGGAGGACTTCAATGCTATACATGCATTCCTGGTGCCTTGGATACCCCCAAAGAATATCTTTGAAGGTAACGAAAGCAGCAGCTCTATGACCTTGGCGAGTCTTGATACCTGGGTAAACACGCAACGCCAGCAAGGATCCTCGATTGCATGTGTGGCAATAGGAGGAAAGAACGCAACCCGAGCTGAGGGCGATCAGCAAACCCATCTCATTAATGAGTATTTGCTGAAGCGCAACAATTTAGCTGTTATCTATCTCAACACACCGCCTACAACAGACAGTATCCAGTCCGAAAGAGTGTTCTGCATCAAGGGGCGACAGCTATACCTTCCAAGAGTATTTCGTTACGTAGATGTTATTATCTCCCATGGTGGAACTGGAACAATAGGATGCTCCCTTCAATCAGGAGTGCCATCAGTAATCCTGCCTACGAATTGTGGAGATCAAGTTCAGAACGGTCGAATGATTCAGGATCGGAATCTAGGCATATTGGCAACAACAAGATGCATTATTGATGGAGTTCTTCAATTAGACGGGGAAACCATTTCTTGCGCAGTCTGGAATATTTTAGATCAATCGATCTATAAGGAGGAGGCTCGAAAGTTCAGGGGAAAGTTAGAAAACGGCCTTGAACGCACAGCTAATATCCTATGCCAGCTTATGGGAAAACTCGATAAGAGTTAGTAGCAAGCGGCGACAAAATAGGAACAACTCCTGCTACAAGAAATGGAAACTCTGAGGGCTTACGTCTGGATATTTTCATGATCCTGTGTTTTGCATTCAATTAAAATCATTTCAAAATCATTGTCGAAAAATGTCTTCAAATATTCTTGGGAGTTGATTGGCCAAATTCCAGAGTCACGAAAGGCTCATATAATGGTTCCCTTTTTGAATGTGTTCTTGCGAATCTCAGATAAATTGCGGAAGAATGAGGCTATATTGTAATCAATATCTAAGCTCCGCATTGCGTGTTGAACTGCTTTCTTATGCCAGTGTTTATAAGGTTGGAAAACACCAACATCGAGAGGTTGCATCACACGAGTAAGATGTGACGGAAAGGGATATGGATGAATATTCATTTCCGTAGCCCGTAAGACAAACTCTGGAGTTGTACGGCTTATGTGGCTGTCCATAAGAAGCACTTTCATCGGTTTATTAGGGCCAGCATCTGTATGCTTTATAAAGTGCTCCAAAAATATCATCGCAAGCTCGCTATTTGTATATCCTGAATTTCTCATTATACCAAGACTCCATATGCTGGCGTCCTTGTACAATAATCACAGGTGGATACTCTTTTCCAATGGCACAGATAGACTCAATCACTGTGACAGATTTGCGGTTTTCAGCCATAGGAACATACATCTTAAATAAGTCAGCTTCCCCAATACGGGAATATTACAAGCAATTGTGATAACCCATGTCCGTGCCTACAGCTAAAGCAACGTTATCGTTACGTGGGAATTTGTCGCCGCAGCCAATTACAAATCGAGAATGCGTGTGTTTGTGCGATAGTTTGACCGTCTTACTGCAAAACGACCGAATCCGCTTGTTGATGTAACTCATGTCTCGATCTCAAGATACTCTTGGATTGCCCTCGTCCATGGTTTTGTTTGAAATGCAGCTGCCATTGTTCCGCTTTCCGCTGCTCAGATTATGGATTTTATACCACTTCTCTGTTACATCCTCGAAGCCCATATATTCCACTACCACATGTGCATGTCCCTCCTATCCCTTGCCTATAATCTCCCCAAGAGCTGTGGTGGAAGAAGTCTGTTTCGTAATAAAAGCAGACCCTCTTTAAATCAGGCGCGAGGGTGGCAATGCAAACATAATTTTCTTGGAGGAGCGGTCTGGGGTGCTCAAGAGCAGCTGTAGAATACGATTTATAGAGAAATGTAAGAACTATTGATAAGTGTGTAGAATTTGAGATGCCCAAAGTCAAAGTACCAATCATTTTTTTCGGCACGGTGGTTTTTCGCCACCCAGGGACAGACCTATAGATATGTCCCTCAGCTAAGCATTTATTGTTTTTGGTATTGTCGCTATATTTAGTGATGAAGACATTACGGTCTCCAAGTTGAGTTTTTTAAGAAGCTTCAATCGCCAGCACTTACGAACACTTGCGATTAGACTTAGTTACCATCCACGTCAGGAAAACCTCGCGTCTTCAATAGCAAAATGCACTACAGAAAGTTTTACGTATACACCGCTATGGTTTGTTATAGTTGCCGCCGCTCTGAGATCGTGCGGTTGAAGCAAAGCTGGAGAAACATAAATCGGGTAGGTGAAGAGAAAGAAGCTTTGGACGTTGTCTTAGTTTCGTGCCCCATGTGTTTAGACTATCCACACGTCCACAATCCGCTGAAAGCAGTGATGATTAAATACCTCGATGTCCAATTGTACTTAAATATAATTGAGGCCCTCGGCAGGGAGTATAAGTGCACGCCAACTATTTTCGAAGAAAAGAAATTTTCTAAGATCTTATTGGATCATGGAGAATCAAGCAATTTACTCGAGTTAGAGACGTCAGCGAAGTAGTTCACCCAGTGACTCCACCAGAAGCATATGTCACAATGTTCGAAAAGGACGACGGTTTTCGGTTCTTACGCCAAAATCCTATATTGCCTCCTTACAAAATAGTTCGCTATCCTTCAATCGACACACAACGATTGTTCCATCCTATCTGCCTCGGATGTAAATAACCTAGCAATGGCTCCATTATATCTACATGCCTGGAAGATGCACCGCCCTCATACACAATGGAAGCGGGCAAGAGCAGACACTGCTGGAAACGTAGTATAGAGCAATTCATACTACTTGGTGGTTGGGCCGGAACATATACATCACCTAAGCGGCGGCCTAGCAGAGCGCCAAGTGGATTGTATCGTCACAGTCGGAGCTTAGATCTTGATGTCAATATAAAATAATGTTTCTAACACGATGCAATCTTTCACCAACATCTCCTAGAGTAGTCATACTACAATAGGGTACATCTGTTGAATAGCTTGGAAATTTTCTTATGGGCTGGTGGTTGGAGCGCCGTAATGATTGCCTGTTCCAAATTAAATGTTAGAATTTATAATGATTAGTATAACTTGTTTCAACATACCTCATCAAAGACATCCTTCAGTTTACACTGCGTAAGCGCACTGCACTCGACGTACTTAACACGGAGCTCCGCTGCCATCAGCTCACCAAGATCTTTCCCAACCGGCTCCATCTTTTGCTTAGCCAGCTTTTTCTTTATGCTAGGGTCATCTCTTAAATCGGTCTGCGTACCGACGATCAAGAAGGGAACACCCGGACAATGATGGGATACTTCAGGAACCCATTTCTCGCGTACGTTTTGGAAAGATACCGGAGAGATCACAGAGAAGCAGATTAAAAATACGTCAGTCTCGGTGTAGGAGAGCGGTCTTAGACGGTCGTAATCTTCTTGGCCGGCTGTGTCTAATAATCTAAGATCCCATGGCTCGTCTCCGACCCTATAGAGGAAAGACGTTAGATATTTACGAATTGGTGCCGCGACACCTCGACTCACATAACAGATACCGCAAAATTGTCAAAGACAGTAGGAACATATTCAGAAGGAAACTTGTTTGTTGTATAGCTAATGAGGAGACACGTCTTACCCACAGCACCATCTCCGATCACCACACATCTACTCAGTCAGTACATTTTTCACCCTTTAGAGGATTGGGGACTGTACTTTATCGTATTCATTAGTGGAGGTTCAATGTGGCTTCCACATATGATTGATATTATGTGCTCTAATTTTATTAATATGAAAGACGTGGAAGAACTGAAATTAAATATGTTGCTTCCCCGTCACACCTTCTCGATCTATTTTGAATGTGCGAAGTAGGTATATAGCTGCTTAATCTGAGGCTGGCCTACAAGTTGTTATTGGAAACTGAAGGCAGCACCAGACTTAAGTTTACTGTACGATTTCGGGTTTCAGGTCAGCGGAATAAGGCTGGTTGAAATCACGGGCCCGTGGTCAGCTCGGCGGTAAGTTAGGACTGGTGCGGCAAATTCGGGACCCAGATAGTTTGGTTGATGAGTGCATCTTTCTGGACTTATCCTATCACTGCTGTACCTATAATTTGAACGGAGCTTTTCGTATTGTTCTAGGGTCAGCAACGAAGTATCAATGATACAGGCGTTGAGCTGAACATAATAATCCACCGGTTGGTAAAGTAGAAGGCGGATTGGGTGTCGCGGGATTTTTTAGTTAAATTTTTTAAGCGGTGTCTATTTCTGGATACCTGTGGCTCTGCACTCTAGTCCGTTCGTAATCAAAAGTACCGTTGCTAATTGTCCTTGCAAGCGGAGCCTATTTTTACGCTTAGGTTGGTTTAGAGTACGAGAATACAGTCTGATGACTTCACACTACAGGTCAGCTATAGATGAATTCGCTGTCCTTTTCCAAATCATACTATGCCAAAATCGGCTGCTCTAGAACTGCGAAATCATTCTGTTTAAAATTCATATATAATCAAATGTATGTCTAATTAACAGAGGCTTATTAACCCAGTATAAATTTTGCCTCTAGCACATTGGAGAAATGTCTATTATGTCACTTGCTTCCGGGCAAAGTTTCAGTTATCAAAACGTAGAGCGAAGTGCTCAAAATAGCCTACGCTGGGCAGCAGAACGCTTCGATGAAGAGGATGAAATAGACAGCGCCAATCAGTTTCTTAAAATCCACCGTACTGTACATGGCGAAATTGAGAAAAATCTTTACACTTCAAAAGAATTTTCACCAAGCGAAAAACAGAATGCGATTTTGGAACATAACGACAGAATGCTTTTGAGTTTAATCTCACTTCATGACTTTGTTCAAGTCTGCAACAGCATTACAAGCGACTATAAAGACAAGGATGACAAATACAAGCTGAATCTTCATGCTCCTGCAGAGATATACTGTGGGCTTACAATTGCTAGTGATGTTGGTATTAAAGAAAATAACAAGGTTACAACTTTGAAGCAAGGGAGCAGTTTAGCTCATGTGCTTCCAGTTTATGATCCACTTGGCCGATTGCTTAAAGAGGCAAGTAGTTTTAAGGATGCTGCAATCACTGTTTCAAGAATCTGCCTCTTTCAAGTTGCTTGCGTCTTTAACCTGTCCAAAAAGCACGAGGATGGGTATAATTTTATTAGCGAGAGCATGTTGTGGGTATCTTTTTCACCATCTGAACGTCAGATGGCAATAGAATCCTTCAGGAACCAATTAAAGACGCCTGTACCAGTTGAAAGACCCTCACCACCAGCTGAGAGACCCTCACCATGGGCACCAGTTGAGAAACCCCCACTTGGAACGACGGCTAGACCAGTTCCGGGACCCTCTTTTGGAGGTAGCGAAGCTGCTATTAGAAAATAAGTTTAAGGGAATCTCATTATTTGGAAAAGACCCTAAAGTGCTCGTGCTCTAATCTTACACATACTGGTTTCGTAAAGGATGTTCAGTTTTATTCTACTTGTTCTAGTTCTCGTCAGATAGTATTAGTCATACAGTAATGTTACATTACTAATGTAGAGACTTAGATTGGATATTGGTTAGATTAGAAATGATGCTACTCTCTTGCATTCTTTAATACTATAGAAAATGAGATTATAAGTCTATATAACGCCTATCCCCGAGTGGCGAAAAAACCACCGTGCAGAAAAAAATGATAACTTACTGTACCTGGTGCCTGACATAAGTTGACAGCGACAGATGGCGAAGTGCGCTGCAGATTGCGAATAAGGTTGCAATGAACGAGGAATTTTAGATACTCGTTGACGATCTCGTCATCACGATGCTCCAGGCTAGGAACAGTAGTGGTAAGATCTCGTCCGTAAAGACTGGGCGCTGCACCTATCTTTGTCAGACGTATGAGTAAACTATTAAATCTATTTGGAAAAGGGAGGCTTGAATTCTTCGTAGAAAATCCTCCTCCAATCCCAGTCTCTAGCACTGATAGTTCATTTGATGTTTGCGGAATATCGTTCGTCGTATGTAGTCCTAAACCCTGACTAGACAGCTCGTGCTGGGAGGATGAGAACGTGGTGTAAGTGATAGCAAAGTTGAGGGTCGAAGGGTGTATGCGGGTGAAGTCTTACATCTAACGACGCCGAATTCGGGCAAATGATGCAAATACTCCATCTTGGAACATGGTAAACAATGGACTCAATTTACAACTCTAATTTTACATAATTATTCTATGGACGCTCTCCTTACTTTCGTGACTGCTCTGATAATGGTGGTAATTAATGTCTAACTCCCATAAGACGTGAGGTTCATTTCGAGGTACTGATTCGCGTGGCGGAGCAGTCATAATATTTGGAAGCAACAAGAAGCTGTACGAATATTAGTCCTCGGATATTGGAGGACTTGAGGCGCCGTGGTTTCGTCTCATTGATATTCAGCTCTATGGCCCCTCTCCCCTAGTAATCTCGTTAAAGGGAGACATTAACCACGGACAACGAGCAGCCGCCCCGCATTTTACATCTTATTATGGCAACGAGTATACCTAAGAGTGGCTACTCCAATCCCACGGCGTTCCCGTGCCCTCGCATAGAGTTACATGTGGAAACAAACCCTGCTCCAAGCAAACGCATAACCGGCCATCCCCATTCCTAATGTAATCTTTCCACCTCTAATGAGACTGTTTCCCACGGTCACCCATCCCTTCAGATCCGGACGTAGAAGTCTATCAAACTGCGATTATTCTTCCAGCAGCTAGTCCTACCACCAAAGCAATTTTTTTGCCTTCCTATCCCCAAAGCATTTTTTTCGCCTCCAATCGCACGTTTCCCACTATTGCCTGCCGACTACTTAGTAGCCTCATCTTCCGCTCATCTCCGGACGTAAAAGCATTCGAAACAAGGATTTTTGCTTTCGTTCCTCTGCCAGTCGCGCTTCTCCCTTAGAAGCCTTCTTAATATACTCAAGCCGCTCCACCTCATCCGGCACATCCGAGAATAGCTCGCAGTTATGGGTAACGCCACCATACACCATGGAATTGCAGAACCTCTCGTCATCAGTCATCTTTTCCGTAATAGCATCGTTCGTAATGACGTCGAAATGGCAGCCGAGAACAAATTTGAATGGAGCGTCCACGGGCCACCTTCTGTCCAGATAGCGCTTGAAACCCACCAAGTTTTTTGACAGCGTGCGGCGTTCGAACCACCATCAGCGTGCGGCGCTCAAACCACCACGAGACGAGAAGAAAGTAAGTGCCTTCACGATGAATCCGGCAGTCCAAGACCTTAGCGGGCTCGTTATGAGGCTTTCCGTTATCCGTGCTGACGAGGGTGACCATGATATTATCAAACCCCCCAATTTTCACCGTTGGGTAATCTGGGAGTGGCACCGTTGTAATTTGCATGTCTGTCCACGGCATCTCGTGGCTGTTTTCAGGCCTTGGCACTGGTTTTGTGGTGCCTTGTAAGTGGTTAGGGACGACATAGAGCCGTATATCTGGAGGAACTTCATCTGAGCTGTCTTCATCCGAGTCACTAGACTCGGAGCCGCCACGTCGGGACGGTGCTTTCTTCCTGTGAGACCGGTGGCCAGCTTCATACGAAGGAGTTGACGCAGGGCTTGGCTGCTGGTGTGGTGACGCGTTCTAGGAATGATGTCAAAAATGCGAGTCGAATGGCCCACAAGGGGTTGTTTACCTTTCCCCTCCTCTGTGCACGCTCTTTCCTCAGCTTTTTCATTTTTTCTTTGGCTCTCGCTGAAACATTATTGACATCATCCGTTCGCGACGATCTGGCTTTCGCCGAAGCTTTTCGTCTGCCGAGGCAATATTGACATCATCCGTTCGCGACGACCTGACTTTCGCCGAAGCTTTTTTAGGCCGTTTCAAGACTCTTTCCGGACCGTTACCATATAATGGAGGTGGATTTATTACTTCATCTCTGTAGAGATATGTGTTTATTTTATCGTTCCATCCGCACACCAAGCGCAGGACATCTTTTGACTCAGAGCTTGGCGGTTCAGCAGTGGGAACCTCGGAATCTGGCTGAGAGGGCTGTGCCATGTTGACAAAGGGCAGCCCGCTCAGTTTACTGACGAGGCTTGAGGATACCCAGGAGTGTCTTTCTTTAATGATAGTCCCGTAACTGCCTGTCCTCCGATGGGACTGGTGGACAACCTGTGAACGAGACGCGAAGAAGTCGCAAACAACGCGACAGTGGATAAAATATAAGGTGAATGAAGCTGGCAGGATTTTGTATGAAATATTTGATGGATTTTGACATGAAAGGTGAAAGGAACAAGAGATGATTGATGGCTGATGGAAAATGGAAAATGGGATCGCCAAGAATCCCGCATAATACCACGGCTGACTAACCGTTATGGTAACCGGAATGCGTTCGCGGAAGCGAATGGCGTCCGCCTAGGGCAAAATTTACAGGTACCTTTACTAGTAAATTAGATGCAAAGCGACACAGTGTGTAAAAACGTACTGTAACTTCATTTTCCTCACCAAAAGTTCATTTCATAAAATGTAGTGATTAAAATTACGATTAACTTATTAAATATGTCATTTCCTAATTTCCCGATCTCCTCTCTAAAACAACTAGCTAACTCATTACACTTGATGTATTTTAACCCTTCAATCCGTCCCCACTCAATGCTCTTCCCCAAACTGCCCTTCTAGCCCTAGACCTCGAATATCATACCCATACATTCTATTTCAAGGGTTTATTTAGACGAGTAATTTAAGCAATAGTTAATCCAAGTTTCAATATTTTGTCGACGACTCTAATATATTTAATTGTCATCATTTAATTAAACCCTTTTTTTTTTTTTTTTCCTTTTTTTTTTTTTTTTTTTTTGACATAACCAATTAACACCCCATAGCTGACACAATAGTCAATGGTACGAATACACTCCTACTACATCACTCCTTTCCGCAAACCTTGCCATCTTATCCCGAATCTGCTCCAGCATTTCCAGCTCCCCAGGACACCCTCGCTCCCATAGGAGTATGAATCCTTTATATCCAATACCCTTCTTGCCAGCCACTCAGTGCTATGCCATGTAGTCGCCCTCTACCCCACGACACTTGTATGCTGCCATCAGTTCCGATGTCCTCCAAGCCCTCTGGCCCCGCCCCTCTGCCAACACCTGCATTTGAGCCTTTCCGAGAATCTTACCCAGCGTCGATGGTGGCGAGCGTAACGGCAGCTGAACACGCCGCGGATCTGTAGATACCGCCAAAAACCACATCGTTCGTCCCCTCAATCCCTGACTACGACTGGATTTCGTCGACGCAATAAGACTAGTGTTTGACGGATATGGCAACATCCAGTGTGTCAGTCGGACAAGGAAGAGGAACTCTTCTAGCAAACTCTCCGCCTTGCTGTAACTTTAAACCCTTCTCTTCCACAGGGCCATCAGCATCACAGTGATGACAATGTACTTCTTGACTGATCGTGAGTTCTTTGGGGGGTACGGTAGTTTGATCCATCGCTATACATATGTTTATGTTTTCTATAGGTGATAGCTGCAGCTATGTTGTTGTACATTGCAGTATCCAGGCATGTTTTTTTTAAAATCACAAGTCACACGCTTACTGAACTGCTTTCTAGTGTAAGTTTTGTGTATAATGCGAAGCCCCCTAAATCAGATGTAGTTGCCTCAATAGTCCAAGAAGATTATGTCTCCACCTAAAGGCTTTTTCGTCTCAGCCTACTCATTCTAGTTTAATAATTCTTCTAAATGTGCTCTTCGCTGCGTGGGACTGGTTGAAAATTTTGAGCCTTTTGAATCGTCCTGGCATTATCTGCGGCGCAAAGTGGCAAGCTGCAGTCAAAGATCGCTGCATTGTCGGCTCAGCTTTACCGGTAACGTAGGGAAATGAGATAGGTTATGGTTTTAAGACTGGCAGATAAACAGCCAAAGTCTGCTCCCGTATCTAAAGTCGACTTTTCGACTCAATTTCTTTCCCACGAAAAACGGGTAAGGTATTCACAAAATGTTCCCAGTCTTTCTCATTCAAAATGGGAGAAGTAGCCCAAAGCGCCGATTGGCAAGTCTCCAGCAACTCTTGCAGTTGCGGTAAAACCGCCTCAAATGCTTTGACCTGCTGGTTAAAAAGATTCATCCGATTGCTTCCCACATGCTCACAGTACCAGCTTTGGTCAGCCGCAATGCAATTGGCCTCAAAGAGGTCCAGCATTTCCGACGGAATATCTTTGGAAGCCTGGGCGGCTTCATAAGCCATGCGCTGACCCGTTGCTTCAACGAGTTGACGGCACCGCGGCAGGATATGTGCGTTGAACTCAGCGGTACGGCCCGGGCCTTTGATGTCGATTGCAATTTGCCGAGCCTCGTCCCATACGCCGCTTTCGTGACGTGCAAGGAGACTAGTGGGGTCTCTTGCTATTGGTAGTTGGTATCTGCCGAGGAGAACTTCAGCCGCGAGCCCTGTTCAACTATTAATAACAAGACCAGGCAATTTTAACTGAGGTCATCTTACTTATACACAGTACCTGAACATCACCCTCAGCAATTGAGTTGCCCCTGAAAGTGAAAGTGTTTTCTATAATTTTGTTGTAGCCATAGAGACCTTGCCAGCCACAACGATCGATCAGGTCGTTGAGTGTTGACTGGGACGTTTGAGTTACAAAGGCTTTAAATGCGGAAACAACACCGTGGCGAACCTCCGAATCAAGCGTCTCATCCCGAAATATGTCGGCGGCCTCTTTAGCGTATGCTTCGAAGACAGACGCGTAAACCACAGCATCGACTATGGGTCGATATTGTGTGGAGAAGCTCAAGATCGGGACTTTTCTCCCTGCACTTCCATTGTCTGATACGCATCGCCTTTTACTATATCGCCATACGACATATGCCGCGTCTTTGAGAACGGGGATGCTGCCCATTGAAATAGCTAGTGTCCCGACGCTCACTCTCCAGATCTGACGAAGGAAGTCTGCTCGGGTATCTTTGGGCTTCGCCAAAGTACCTAAAAGCGCGTGTGGCCCAAGTCGCACTTGATTAAATGATGTAATGGCGTGGTCTAGCGGTTTTGCTCCAGCCCTGAACGGGAGAAGTCGTGAGGTAATCCCAGGACACATTCCATCTGTTTCAGTCAAGTGCACGATGAAGGATTTGATGCCTCGATCTTCCCCACCCACAATTAACCTTGCCATCACCACAGCGAGGCGAGGAACACTTGCCCAAGGCGATGTTGGAGGCATAGACTTGGCGGCAGCTTGATTAGGTGTGTGCAAGATAAACGAACCGTTAGCCTGGAGAGTCGATGTGGTTTCGATGTTACGGGCGTCTAAACCATGACCTACTTCAGTAAGCATGAATTCCCCACAGAGCTTGAAGTTCTGAAGATCGTCAAGCAGTGAACGAAGGTCCTCGCGGCGAAAAGATGCAATGGTCCCGATACATAGGTTCCAGTGAATCGTAAGGATCACATATGCTGCACTGTCGCGCGCCGCCCACGCTGATGCAGCAGTCAGTAATCATCTGTGTCCCCAATGACAGGTGAACTCACCGGCCCGATGGGCTTCGAAGAATCGATTACTCAAGTGCGAGACATCTGCCACAGTTACTCCTAACAGAGTATTACTTTAGTTCATACTCAAGTCTTTATCGGGCGCGCGATGACTTACCACTTTGCTGGCACAAACTTCGAGCACGATCGTATGAAAGCCTCACTCGGTCTTTTCTCGATAACTCTGCATAGTCCAAGTCTTTCATCCATATATCTTCGGATAACACCGTTTCCCATGAGTTCATTGCTGCCGACATAGCTATTAGATAAGACTTGGAGCCTAGGGTGGCTATTGATATATATATAAAAAGATAAGGTTCCTCGTGGATTCTGTGTTACAAGATGATTTACTGTTGCAATGAGCAAGAATAACTATCATCCTACATTTTGTCTTAGAGAGTGCAAAGGGTGCTAGTTTATAATATTTACTAACTCGCACTCATCAACCGATTGCATTGTTTCGTTCCAAAACCACATGGTACCTTTGTATGTCAGCAAGCTAACATACAAAGACCTGGGTTTATCGTGCTATTCTCCTAGCTGGATCGTCATCGCGTGAGTCCGCAGCCAGCAAGACATTGAGCGATTGCGAGGACTCTACCAGTTGAACGTGTTTGGCTTATACCATATGGTGTGTCACGATCCTGGGCGGACCCCGCCCCATGACCGAGCCACGGCTCCGACTTAGGAACCAAAGGGCCTCTGACTCAAGACTATAAGTATGAACAAGCTGGCTTTAATAGGAAGCCAGCGGCTAGTCTACATAGCTATCCTAATACTAGCTATTTACCTCCATGATCAACCTGTCATTGATTCCTGAGTCTTACGACTCTCACACGGTGTTACAGTCGCTTGCAAACCTAACCTTTGTTTCTAATCAAGGCCATTAGCTCAAGCTAACTTAATGGTTAGCGCAGGTTACTGACTCTGACCTGGTCTACCTACACAGGTGACATAATACGTGACAAGAGGCTTGACATTGGGATCTCAGAAATGTCAACAAAGTCATCAATACCCTGACCACTGCTATCACCCGAATCAACTTCATCAAGCGGCTGACGCGACTAAGGTGTGCACTCTCGCCGTGCACGGATTGAAGCTACCATCTATGGTATTATTGAGTTGCTGTGAGAATCATATCACTCGATGTTCAAGACAGGTAAGCAGCATGGAGTTCAACAGGGAATCGTATTCCATTCGTAGGTAGCTATTCAAACTAGCCGCTGGCTTCCTATTGAAGCCAGCTCGCCCCTACTTATACTCTTGCGTGTGCCCTCAACTAACTAGGGCGAAAGGGGGAAGAAGCTCGGCGATCCCCCTTTTACTCGGCCATGGCGATGGCTCCTGGATTGCCACGTGATGTGACAGTTGCTCTCTCCATACAGTACGCCACGTCACTGATAACAACTCAGATGCTCGTAGTGGCGGGCCTGGCGGAATATGGGCCAGCGCCAACACCTGCTTTAGGAAGTGTTGAGCATGTGCCTCGTATACTTCCATAGCGTTGGAACACAAGGCCACACTTCCGTTAGCAGTCGTGATTAAGAACATGGCTCTAAGCCCAGAATTGCCCTGGATCAGTCTAAAGAGAGCAAGCTTAGGGCCATCGAGGCCCTTGCCCTCAAATAATAGCTCATCCCAAAGCAGAGAGTGGGCTTTATGATACTCGGACAGAGCCAGCTGCGATATCCGCGTCATCTGTAACTCTACCCCCCGGTATTTTACCGTCTAGAGACCACCGAGCCTGGTGCTTTGCAATTGCAGCCTTTCCAACCTTGAACAGGTAGAGCCGTTACCACTGCAAAATATGCCCGAATGGCATCCCGCTCGTAGAAACAAGCGTAGTCAAAAATCACAAGCTGAGCAACCCAAGTTAGAGCTGACAAGTTGCTGTTAAAATTCCCCGGCTCCTCCTACAATCCGCGGCCCTTCCTACGGACTTTCCTGCTTAACATGGCATAGAAGCTTAAGACGGGTAATTTGAACGGCACGCTGCCAACCGTATGGCAAATCAAGGCTAGGTAGTCTCCGAATTGCATGCTTGAGAGCCAGCTCCGCCTCTTCTTTGGCTTCAACAGCCAAGGCTACCATTATTCTATCCATAGCTTGGGTCTGTGTTTTCGTCGGCCGGATGGCATTCCTAGGCAGCACTTGGTCTGACTTAGCCCGTGTGAAATGGCCGCCCTCACAATGCACCACGCGGTAGTGGTACACCAAGAGCTGCTTCATAGTAGTGAAGTACGTGACTAGAGTTGACGGGTTCTTGAAATACCGGAACCCGTCTGCTTTCCCTGAGGCCCCGGCAAAGAATTCGTTCGGAATATTAGCCCGCTGCTGCGTCATTTTCCTGCCTGGCCAAGTGTCACTACATAGCTTGTATGCATCTCTCAACATAGCCTTAGCGGCAACCAGAATGCGGACTATGTTGGGATCCGTAGCACTCGCAGCGCCCTCATCGAGCTCTTTCTTTGGTAGCAGCTCGTACGAGTGCCAGATCTCTTCGTCCTCTAGCGTGGCTGTGCAATGGGAATTCCACACGCTCAAGCCATGGGACCCGAGCTGATCGTGAATCTCCAAAATCCTAAACAATGCCCGCCTGCTTCTCAATGTCGCCCTTGACATCTTGATAGTCGTTTCTAGCTTTGTAAAGAGGACCTCTCTTCTTCTTTAAAAGGTGTTGCTGAATCTAACATATTTGATTTATTTATATTTTTATCTTAGCTTGTGCGCCTGGTTTTTAAGCTCCTCAATCGTAAGCTCGTAATTGCTCAATAGTTGGACTGTTGTCTTAAGCTCATCGCCCCGTGAGTCCATGTCTGGAGGTACACGTCATCGTAGAAGCCATCGACCCTCTGTCTCGAGGCTTGCAGGCCACCGAGGTGAGCCCTGGATACATGCCGAGACACCTCCTTATAGCTAACGGTCAGATAGCTGCACTCGCGGCAGGCAAAGCCGTCATAGAACCGTAGCTGGGGTTGCACCGCAGAACCGGTACGGCGCGGGGGAAGGTCTGCCGGGTTGCGAAAGGGGTAAGGATGCACATGCGCGATGTAGTGGAAGCCAGTAGAAGCGCTCACCAAGGGGCATGACGGCAATTCTCTGACCAATATCTTAAGGGGCAGTGTAAAATTAGGCATACCGCAAGGCAAAATGTAGGTCAGACCCGCTGTTTGCCACCCTGTCCAACATGAGCGTAGGAGATTGATATATAATAGATGCATGATTTCACCAAGTTGAACTTACACATTAAGCTCTACACATTCAGATTTTTAAATAATCCCAACCAGATCCGGCATACTTATCAAAGCCGTTTGAGTTTCTTTGTTACCTTAGACTTATAACACAAGCTACACAGCTACCACCCGACGACAATTATGCCTTCTCCATTTAACAACTCCACGCCTCAGTGGCAACTACCTGCAGCAAACAACTCTTCAGCCCATACCTACGCATTCAGTAACGGCGGCCAAACCCCTATGAGCGCGCTGCACAACTCCAACTTTCGCACAGGCCAAGCGTCCGACACCGAGTTCAGGAGGCATCCAGACTCCATCCCTCTCCCAGGCATCACCCTCAACACCCCCCCCAAATCAACCAACATGTTCTCCTCCCTCAAAGCCTCCCTCCGCCGCAAGAAGA
>JPKC01000812.1:0-32140 GCA_000750925.1 Pseudogymnoascus sp. VKM F-4518 (FW-2643) | reverse complement strand
GAGATTCTGCAATTCTATGGTGTATGGTGGCGTTACCCATAACTGCGAACTATTCTCGGATGTGCCGGATGAGGTGGAGCGGCGTGAGTATATTAAGAAGGGTTCTAAGGGAGAGGCGCGACTGGCGGAGGAACGAAAGCAAAAATCCTTGTTCCGAATGCTTTTACGTCCACGCGACTGGCAGAGGAACGAAAGCAAAAATCCTTGTTTCGAATGCTTTTACGTCCGGAGATGAGCGGAAGATGAGGCTACTAAGTAGTCGGCAGGCAATAGTGGGAAACGTGCGATTGGAGGTGAAAAAAAAATGCTTTGGGGATAGGGATGGCTGCCGGAAGAGCGCAGGCAATAATCAATGTTTTGAGTGCTTTTACGTCTGGAGCCAAAGGGATCGATGAGCGACTGAGGGAATCGTTCCAATCAGAGGTGGAAAGAATACATTAGGGATATCCTCGGGGATGGTCTGTTTTGCATTTGCTTGGAGCAAGGGGGTTTTTCCCTCATGTAACTGTATAGGGGGGGCGGGGGGGCAATGGGAATGCCGCAAGGTGCTTGGGAGCGGAGTTGGTCGCGCAATTGAGGTCTACGGTTAAGATTTATATTCCTTAGCCTTGACAAAAATATTAAGTATGCGGTGGAATAATATTGAAATATGTGTTGTATTAAAAGGATGATATGAGGATCATAATCAGTTCCATCCATACACAGTTACAGGGACTTTTACACCGAGATTCGGCATCGAGAATTTCATTTCACTCTCAAATACTCATCCCCTCATCCCTGCCCTTGACACCATTCGTCAACCCCAACTTCTCCCTCACCTTATCCTCCACCTCCACAACCCCAACTGGCCCCTCTCGGCCAATCCCGAAGAACACAAACAGGGCCCACTTCCAGCGGAACGGGTTGATGGCTACACAGAACACAAACCACCACACCAGCTCGAGGTACGTGAAGAAGTCGAAAGCCCCTGTCGGGCTGAAATGCTTCAGCAGCCTCGTCATGTCGATCCAGCACTTTGTCCACCACGGGCGTGGCCGGGTCAATGGGTCCAGGAGGAACATCAACAGGATGCGAGTGTAGATGCCAATGTGCCAGTTGCCGACAGAGCCGATAGCGTTGATGTACGTGCAGTTCGTGGCGCATATGCTGGGGTGCTGAGGTGGGAAGGTTTGAAGATACCAGTTGGGCGGCCCGTAGGGAGCTTCGAAGGTTTCACTCGGCAGGAAGGAAAGGGATGGGCGGTCGAAACCGGTTGCGAGGATGACAATATCCGCATCAACGTTGACTGTCTTGCCTGGTCCGCGTTTTGGAACGCCCTTGGCGCGCTGGTTGAAGCGTAGGCCGTTCTCGGTGAAAGAGAGGATGTCACCACGGAGCCACTCGGCGTCACCAGAGCGGATCAGATCGAAGATGTCAGAGTTGACCATGGGTGTTCCCTCAAATATGCCCTTATCGGTAGGCGCCAGGTCCGAGAGGTCACGGTAGAAGAATTTGCGGAGCAGGAATTCCGGGATGAAGCTGAGGAAGGTCTCCTGGCCGAAAATGTTGAACGATAGGAGAACATTGACGATTGGGTTGCGCGGGATGATCCATTTGTCGCTGCGAGCGAGAATTGTGGTGTGCTCTGCGTGAGAGTTTGTGGCAAACTCGAGAGCTTCAACGGCTGAGGCGCCTCCACCAATGATAACAACCTTCTTGCCCTTGGCTTCCTTGCCTGTCAATTGGCTGCTGTGGTAGACTTCACCCTTGAAGGCTTGCTGGTTATTGATGCGTGGGGTGCTGGGGTCTCCACAGGTGCCTACAGCGGCGATGATACCGTCAAATTTGCCGTTGGATTCGCTGTTGACAATCCAGCGTCCCTCTTCGTCCTGGGTCACCTTGTCGACTGAAGTGTTGAAGGTCGTGCGCGACTCAAGACCATACCGTTGCCAAAGCTCAGTTACCTGCTCGACAATCTGTTGTTTGTTTGGGTATCCGCGAGCCCACTGAACTGAAGGATGGAAGCGGTACATCATCGAGTGGATCTGGAGGCCAGAGGAATTGTTCACTCTCTAAAATCTAGTCAGCTCAAATGTCTCAAATTAAAACAACGACGAGCACTCACACTCCATATTCCCCCAAGCCCGTCTCGCCCCTCCTTCTCGAAAATCTGGACATCGAAGCCATGACCGATACAGTGAGCCGCGCTGGACACGCCGGTGATACCGGCGCCTATAATAGCAATTCGTGGGCGACTCAATTTAGAATTCGGCGGCGGGGGAGTTGGGGACAAAAGCTTATCCGCTATCCATTGGAAGAGCTGGAATAGAAATAGAAACGGGTGAAACACGGGATTGTCCATGATGCACGACGATATGATAGAAAACTCCTACCCTAACAGGAATCGGAGATGATATATATGATGGGATACAGAAAGAAAGGAAAAGAAAAGAAAAAAAATCACGGCCGAGTTAAATAGCTATATAAGGAACGCACCGAGCTCCACTTGCAAGGTGCAATTGAAGATTTCCTTGTGCCTGGAAAGTGATAGCCAGTCGTTTTTCGTCGTGGGAAGGGAAATGGCGGGAGGGTCGGCGAGAAGCGATGACGTAGTGCCTCGAAAAGCTGCCAAGTCTTGGTTT
The DNA here is from genome assembly GCA_000750925.1 of Pseudogymnoascus sp. VKM F-4518 (FW-2643). Taxonomy (NCBI): domain Eukaryota; kingdom Fungi; phylum Ascomycota; class Leotiomycetes; order Thelebolales; family Thelebolaceae; genus Pseudogymnoascus; species Pseudogymnoascus sp. VKM F-4518 (FW-2643). Next base: position 29,519 of record JPKC01000812.1, on the reverse strand, counting down.
TCGCATGTGAAATGTCTAGACCTCAGCCAACGTCAGCCAACGACCAAACCAACATTAATCCCTCTATAGAACAAAAATATAATAATGGAGAACAAATCAAATATACAAGACTAAAATCTCAGATAATATAATAATGGAGAACAAATCAAATATACAAGACTAAAATCTCAGATAATAGTAAGGTTTCCCGAGAGTAGAACTTCACTGTGGTATTTATTCTTGCTATGGCTTGCGCCGCGCCGCGCCCGCCTTAAATCACCAAATCCCCACATCCCACCTCTCCACAATCGCTCATAAATGCTATTTAGGTTTCCCATGTCTCCCAGAGTTGAGTTCCCATTACCTTGTGCGCCATAATCGCCCCGCTAAAGCCATAAGCACTGCCCATGTTTTCTGTTCTCACGTTCGCTATAAAGTGCTCTTCTCGTTGATCGTCCAGCGTCTCTTTGCGCCATGATCTCTCTCCGGGACGACGCCTGCGTCTGCTGGCGCCCGTGGTGCGCCCCAGAGTCCGCCGCTCAATGGGGCCACCTCATCTCCGGCCTCTCCATAGTTGCTAGAGAGTTTCTTCGCCGGCTTCGGCTCTGGAGGAGGCTGCACAGGGTTGGAGGGAGGCGAGACAGCCATGTCTCCGAAATTAAGTACCATATCATCGCCTTCACCCCCTTCCTCGACAGCCTCTTCATCAGCCCTGATTGGTGCCGACCATAGCCCGATGCTTCCTCTCACAACCGGGGTATAGCTTTTGTGCAGTGAGCTCGATGCTACACTCACTGTCCGCCTGATACTCCCAAAGTTCCCGGACTGTGGTATCGCGCGAACAGGTTCGCCGAGGGTGATTGGCTCCACGAAAGGATTTGCGAGAGAACCATTTGCATTATATCGGTTGGGTGGACGGTAGGGTAGTGCGCTTACGGACGGCGTGCGCGAGCTGGATGCGGACGCAGTGGAGGTTCGGCGAATGTGTTCGGTTGAATTAATAAGTTTGATGTCGTATTCGTCGAAGAGGGTTGTAGTTCTAGACGACGTACGGGAATGCGCGGGCGTAACGCCAGGCGTCGAGGCCGGTGTGTTCTGAGGCGTGGGCCGCAATACGGCCATGGTTAGGGATGCCATTCCAACATCGAGGAGGGCTGGCTGGTTGGTCATGGCGCCGATGAGGGCATTGCAGCCAGCGCCGTGGGTGACCAGTATAACAACAAGTTCCGTGTCTTCATCGTCTGTAGTTTCAGGCGGGGTATCATTGGGACCTTGGCTTGTTGAGGGTCTCGACGTTCGTTTTTTGGGCTCGTCATTTTGGCGGTACCAATCAACAAGCAGCGAAAGGCCTCTACGGAAGCGCTTGTGCATAGAGCTCCATTCTTCGCCATATTCACCTCCGTTTCCCCAATTCTGCGGCTCCCTCATGCTGTCCCATTGGAAGTCGATGTCAACACAAGCATCCTTGCCATGCGCGACATAGCCAGATGGAATAGGATCTGACCCAGACACAGCGTAGTGGGGAATGGGAGGGATATATGCCGCATTCTCTCCATTCTGTGGGGTTGACAGCTTGGTGTTTGGCCTCCCGCTGATCCGGCTCGTAGCGGAATTGACGCTGCTCACACTGTTGGTACGATCCCGCGGGGCGGATTGTCTAGGAGATATTATCGAATCCTCTTTGTCGCTATCAGGGGCTATGACTGGGCTTCCCCATCCGCCTGGAAACCCTCCCGTGGCCGTCACCTCCCTGGGAGTGATGGTGATGTTCGAATAATCCTCTCGGCGCAGGAGATCCGCTTTCGCCCCCGCAACCATCAGCACCGAGCTTGGAGGAGGAGTGATTTGCTCAAAGTAATCGGGCGACAGCCATTCTCCGAGAAATGCGTCGACGCGCAGAGTAGCCTTGCTGATCGTCGCGGCGTCCTTGGCGGCCTCGGGTGGCGCTGGTTCAAGTATAGGCTCCAGCCTCGGAGAATCAGTCTTGATTTTGGGTCTGATCCTCGGGGATGACTGGAATACTGAAGACGATTGGAATACTGGGGCGTCCGAAAGCTGCGTCGCAGTTGGCTGTCGTGAATGGTTGCGCGCTGGGTTCTGGGCGATGCCAGATGCGATGGCCACGGAGGTCTGCACGCAGCGGAGGAAAGGCGAGGTATGTATTACAACGCGCTGCTTTTTCTTTGGCTTGGCTACCTCTGGCCTGCCATCATTATTTTCGTCTGTCGTCGTTGTTTGTAGTCCGGCTTCTCTGGCGTTGAGGAGGTTGCCTATCCTCGCGCCCAGAGCTCTCGACTGTGTCCATCCTCCGTAGGTGAGCGGTGGATCGTAGGGTGTCGGAGAATTGAGATGCCACTGCTTGTCTGCAGCATCCAAACGAGCTCCGTGTCTGTGTTAGACAGCAACAGTCAGCTTTCTGGGTTCATGACCATTAATCGCTCACATTGCTCATGGCCACGCCGGCGACCCCGCGCCCAGCCGCCACAGCAACAACATAGAGAGCCAAGGGTGAGGGAATGACGAGCAGAGCACTAACCTCACAACAATGAGCACAGCGGGTGGGCCAGCCATAGCTCGATGCCGTCGTCGGATATCTCACATCGAGCGAGGGAACGTTTTTGAGCAAAGGAGGGTATCGTGGTTTCTGAGGGCGCAATAAAATAAGTCGTTGACTTGGGGGAATTAAGCGGGGCATGGCACGGCCAGCACTACGGACGGCGGACCGCGTACGGGGCACAGCACTACGTAGAGCGGTTTTCATGTGATTACCAGCAGCATCATCGTTAGAAAATAATGAGGCAAGAAGGGTACGAAACAGAATACGTAGGGGTTAGAGGAGGGAGGATGAATATTTATATATATATATATCGGCGGTGGGTTTCTATAAGAATTCGCCATTCTTATAGAAACCAAACGGGGATGAGTTGACAACAGGCCCCTTTGTACAGCACGCACTGTGCAGGACCCTAAAAATTGTTAAATTTCGACGGCATTTTTTGTATATTTATTTGCTTTTTTCAGGGTCCTTTTTCAATGTTTCTATCGTTTTTTAATGTTTGTAATGCTTTTTGATTGATTTCCTACTTGTATGTACATCAGATTATGCACAATTGGGGACTTCAAGGTACTTAGTCCTCTTACAGTTAGTCATGTACCGTATACGTACTGCGCTCTGGTCGATCCACCCCGCCGTACGTAATCTGGTACTTCATGTGGTACTTGCTGCACAGTATAGTGCAGGTACACTCGTGATTATGTAATCTGTCAACCAGCGCGACCCTTGGATCATCAGGATACGGTAAATATCCCGCTGTCAGTCCAGATTGTACAGTATCACGACGCATTTACGAATTCTACCGCATCTACAGCTTCTTCGACAATCCCATGCTTCGCCCGCCCATTACACGAACATAGTCGATCTGCTCATGGAAACGCCAGTGAGGTGCTAGGTCTCCCCTCCCACGAACCACCTCGACGACTCCTCCAACTCTCCACTCCTACGCCCCTCTCAAACCCGTCGCCATGAAGCTCTCGCTCTCCCTCCTGCTCCCCGTCGCCCTCTCCCTCCTTCCCGCCGCCTCCGCAGAACACACCTCCAACTGGGCCGTCCTCGTGGGAACCTCGCGCTTCTGGTTCAACTACCGCCATCTCGCCAATGTCCTCTCCCTCTACCGTACAGTGAAGCGTCTGGGCATCCCCGACTCCCAGATCATTCTCATGCTTCCCGATGACATGGCCTGCAACCCTCGCAATGCGTTCCCGGGGACCGTATACTCCAATTCCGACCGCGCCGTCGATCTCTACGGCACCAACATCGAGGTGGACTACCGTGGATACGAAGTGACAGTCGAGAACTTCATCCGCCTGCTCACCGACCGCGTGGGCGACGAGATGCCGCGCAGCAAGCGCCTTCTCACAGACGAAAATTCCAATATCCTCATCTACATGACTGGCCACGGAGGCGATGAGTTCCTCAAGTTCCAGGATGCCGAAGAGATCAGCGCATTCGACCTCGCGGATGCCTTTGAGCAGATGTGGGAGAAGAGGCGCTACCATGAAATCCTCTTCATGATCGATACCTGCCAGGCAAACACCATGTATTCGAAATTCTACTCCCCCAACATCATCGCGACTGGGTCTTCGGAAATCGGCCAGTCCAGTTATTCCCACCACGCGGATAACGACGTTGGTGTCGCCGTTATCGACAGGTACACATATTACAACCTCGATTTCTTGGAGACACAAGTCCGCGACCCGTCATCCAAAAAGACTCTCGGCGACCTCTTCGACTCGTACGACGAGAGCAAAATACATTCACAGCCTGGCTTCCGCTGGGACCTCTTTCCCGGGGACGAGGAAGAGGGCCGAAAACGCCTGATTATGGACTTCTTCGGTAATGTCCAAGGTGTAGAGGTCGGCGAGCCAGAAGAGAACTTGGGACGAAGGCCGAATAGCACAGAGGAAGCGGAGTGGAAGGAAGATTTGCTGTCGTTGGGCAAGAAGATCAGAGAGCTGGCCGATGCCCAAGAAGCGGCGGACAAGTTAAGCCGAGAGGCCGAAACAAGCAAACAAGAGAAGGCTACTGAGGAGCCTACGCCAGCACCGAAGGCGAAGACGGTCCAAAAACCCGGCCAGGCGAGGATGCGTGCCGCGAAAGTCTCGGAAGACGAGGGCTGGTGGGGGAAGAAACTTATCGGTGCATGGGTACTGGGAGGCTTAGGAATGGCCTGGGCGGCGGGGAGTTATATGGAGGCTCTGTAATGTTATATTATCGCATAGATCTGTGTATTTTGAGCGAATAGCGAATTTTTGATGAATCTTTAGGCTTCTCACCAAGCAGCCTGTGGATGACATGATATGGTAAACATCCCCAAGTCTATGTTCACTTGACGGATTTGGGATCTGGGAATGGATTCTTGTCACGCATCCTAATGTTCTGCTCCATCACACATACGGGTGATTTGTTTTTATTCCTACAACATTATACATACAGTTCAATTGACGTGGGAAATCCAACAACATCCCTGGCATTATCTAACCAACGCGGAAAGATCCCAGTTTCGGACCATCACCATGATATCCCACCGGAGCCTCGACATCCTCGATAGTGGTCTTGCGATGGGCACCTAACATCTTCCCCAAACCCTTCACTCGTCTCTCCGACCTCCTCTTCTTGCGTTTGCTTTTATGAAGCGTGTCGTCCTGCACTCTATTCAATATGTCCAATGCGCCCATTACTCTCCTGTTGTATAACTTGAAGTTCTCGACGCTTTCCAAGGCTCTATCGAGCCCTTGGTTCCAAATTATCGCCTCTGCCATGGCATGGGCGACACTACTTTGATACTCCTGAGCGCTATCAAAAAGGTCCTCTAGCCGCTTCTCCTCAACCACACGGATGGCCGTGTACGTGGCGAAAACCTGGTTGAGGCCGGGCATAGCTTGGCTATCCACATTGGCGGGATCTGGGAGTCGCAAAGAGGCACGGCATTCCTGAAACTCGTTGCTGCTGTCGATACCGGAGAAGAGTTTGTCAACTTCGTGCTGGACCCCTACCACCGTGATTTCTGAGGCAATGAGGGGCGTTTCAGTTATGGCTGTTCGGAGGGGCATCTGTAATGCGTCTGGCATATTATTTTTTAGTGCCGATGAACTTTGAAGAGACTCAGGGGCGGGCTGCGGAACCGCGAAGCCATACGGCGAGAATAATGTATGCCGTGGTTTCAGAGACGGAGCGGCAGATTGGGCATTGGGAAAGTGCTTGGAACCTACGAGTGCTATTGCCTCGGATCTCGCCAATAAATTGGCGGCAGCACGATTTTCTGCCCGAGCCGAAACGGATAGGTTGCTTGGACGAGGTTTACCAGCTGGGTTCGGATGGCCTGTTGTAGCTGAAGTCTTTCCAATTCGACTGGCATATAGCTCTCGTCGTGCCTTTCCAAGAGCAGCCATTTGATAATCAGTCGGAACATCTCCTTTGCAGGCCGAAAGCTGTATGTCTTCCATCGCCTTGCACAATGCCCGGCCTTCTGGGGTGGAATCAGGCACCACTGTATATTCATTGGGTGCAGAAACTCCATATTTGTCAGTAACAATTGATGAACCCACCTCTTTATGGTCCTGTTTATCGGAATGGGAAATTTTGCGAGCTGTGGCACCTTCCATCCGCAATTTCATATATGCCACGGCCTCGTCACCATCGGTGAACCGTGGAACCTTGGACGCTGGCGCACCAGACTTGTAAAGATCGGCGACAACCTGAGGCGGAACCGGCATTGCATCTAGCCCACCAAGGACTTTTTGGATTCCCATCTCAGACAACTTTGCGGCGTCACCCTTGCCGCAGCTGGATAACGGCATAGCGTCTGAGGTGATATCAGACAGTCCTGGATGTAAATCCATTGCAAATTCAATTACTTCGGCTGGATCCGTGAACGTTGGCAGGGGTTTACTTGGCCTGCCATTGAAAGGACGAACCCGGTTGTCAACAATACGCTGGGTTAAGAATGGTATGCTTGGGAGTCGCTTCGCCATCGGCTTTTGCATTTCACCCTCCACTTTCCCATCTTCAGCTGCTTTGGGGTTGAATAGACCATAATGTACCGAAACGACCAGTTCATCAAGTCTTTGGGAAAGCTCTAGGCCCTCCAAAGGTTCGGCATCTGGAGAACAGGCTACGCCATCAAACAGTTCTTCGAGTGCCACCATCATCATCATGAGAGTTGGGCGATTGTCGAAGTCTATCAGTAAATCCGATGCAGCCTCATGAATACGTCCGATATTTTTGCCTGTGCTACATTTGCCTGGATTTCTTATTTTGCCGTATTTCAGCATTTGTACCATCGAATCCACATTCTCCAGTACGCTAAGCATCTTCCTTGCCCTGAAACCTCTCTCAGTCGTTGAATCAATCTCCTGGACGGCCTCTTCGACCCCGTCTTTAAAGTCGAGGAAATATTCATAGTCAAAATGTGGGTCTGCGTAAAATGCAGCGAGGGTCTTTCGTTGCGCTCTGGCTGTTTCGAAAATGACACATTCTTTCGCCAATTCGGGGTCGGATGGCAGCGGAGGAGCATTGGGCTGCAAAGAGATATCAAAATGCGCTGGGACGCCAACAGGCGAATACACCACAACACGTTCGCGGGGGATTATTGGAGTAGGAGCTGGCATGGGTCTTATATACTCGTGAGTTTCGACATCGGGGTGAAGGGCGGTGACGCACTGTGCGCCTGGGTGTGCTGGCGATTTTATGACGTTGTGGGATGGAGCTGGAGCAGCAGCGTCTGTGGCAGATGCCACCTCATGTTTCTTAACTTCCTTCGGAGTGGGGAGCTGAGATGTAGGTGGCGGCATGGAAGATGATGTTGGATTAACTGACTCCTGTGGCCCAATACCTATATCAGAGTCGGCCTTCATCTTCTTCATCTCCACATAGATCCTGTTTATTTCGTTCAAGAAAAACTTCTCATCAGGGCTGTCTTCGTTGCCAGAGCGATATTCCATCGCTTCCTTCGACTTGAAGAATGAAGAGAGCATATTCGAATCCGAGAGGATGTGCGTTGCTTTGGCCCGGATTTCATGCTGCGAGAGAGGAACCTTTTGTGCCTTTTTATAATTTGCTGCAATGAGCTGCTTCTTCAACTCCTTTTGCGATGGGGTTAATTCTCCGAGGGGTTCGCTGGTCGCCTCTGGAACTCGATCATTGGTAGAGGTGGTTTGTGGAGGCTGCGCTGGCTCTTTCTGTTCCGCCAAAGCCTTATCCCCCGCCATCGCATCTGACATCCAATTGCCTAGAACATATGGCACATGCTCCTTTGAGTGAACTCCAATCTCCTGGGAGCCTGCACCCTCATCGCGGCCTGATAAGTCACCCGCAATCTGATAATGTATATCCTCACGCACAAAGTTGGTCTTGACGTTCTCTGCGGCCTTGAGGTAACTGGTGTATGCATCTCTACGTACAGCAAGAGTGCCTAGAGCCGGGGGCGATATTGAATATGAATTGGACGCAGCCACAACTTCCATGATCCGGAGGCGATGCAACCGAGAAGAGGTAGAAGAGGCTTCCAACTCTGCGAGAGCAGAGGTGACCAGAAGCGCGCTAGTAACCAGAGCCTGGCGAACTTCAGCATCCCCAAAGCACGCCGGTAGATTCGCCAAGCTGTTTTTCTGCTCTATAAATGCGGCGTAGTCTATATCACTGTCGTGGAGTTCCCTGGCTGTCTGTCGGAAATATTTCGGACAATCCAAGAATGGGAGGCAAAAGTCCCTATTGACAGATGCTCTTCCTTCATCATCCAATGCAGCGGTATAGGCGCTCTCATAGTCCCGAATTTTATACAATATCTGGGCCTTTATTGGAAGACCGGCCCTTTTGGTGGATGGAAGAATGAACGAGTTTTTGTTGGCATTACGCCGTAAAACACGGGGTGGTGCGCTCTCGAGGGCTGTTTTCATGAAACCGACGGCATCCATGAAGACTTGTACGTGCTGCTGAGCACTAAGCTTGACCAGCGTACTGGGTTGTAGTCGGTGCCATGACGTGTTCTTCGCCTTTTGAAGAAATGGCTCATATTCCGTGAGCTGGGACATATCGGTTAGGACACATACAGCTGCCGCTCTTATTTTTTCATGGATGGACGGATGCTCTGCGATGAACTTGAGCGGCCATACAAACCTCTGAATGCCAGTTGGCGATATTGCAAATTGTTTGACCATTGACCTCATAATTTTGTCCACGAAATCCTTTGTTTTGGAAGGATTGATGACAGCAGGCTTGGCTTCACTTTCATCCTCTGCAGAATCTTCGAGTTCTCTGGCACTTCGCTCCTTCAAAATGCATTCGTAGATTTTTTCTGCCTCGTCCCTCACTCTTCTCAACTTTGCATCGTCACTGGACTTGAGTCGCCCTTCGATCTCCGCCCTGGCGAGTAAAAACGTTGACAATTTCGTGTCATCAGCCGCGTAATATGAAGCTATCGTTTGCTGGTCCTCAGGCGTGACTTCTTGCGTCGCAAGGTATTCATAACCAATGGTGAAAGTCTCTTCATCTGAAGTAGAGTTGATTAGGGCATCGATGGCCTTTTCAGGGTTCAATGGCGCTTTTTGGGGGCTCAATGGCGCTTTTCCCCGGTTCAATGGCGCTTTGCGACTACCTAGCCTGGAAGGTTTCTGCGGAAGGTTCGGTACAGCGTCCATCTCTACCAGCTTCTGATATAGGAGGTGCGATTCCTGTCCCCAAAACGAACCATAGACACTAGAATTTGCTCGCATCGCATTATAATCCGCAACAAAACGACGCAATACCGGTGGCTGCTTTAAGAGAGACAAAGCCTTGGTTTCCAGTTCGGTTGATGATGGCGAATTGTCCCTGGCAATTCGGCCGGGAACTGGACCGGAAGTGCTCTGCTCGGAAGTCTTGACGCTCTGCTCGGAAGTCTTGACGGTGACTGGGGCTGGATCGTTTGGCTGGCGTATCCTTTGTTCGAGCTCCTGCAATTCTCTCATTTTCTTGGCTGACTCTGCGATACGTCGCGTATGGACCTCGCTCTCTGTGAGCATCCATTCCTCTCTCTTAACGGCTGTAGCATCGACCTTGGACCGTGTGTTGTCGCTCACTTCTTTGTAGACTGCTGTGACAACGCTGTAAATCACGTCGGCCTCGTCTGCCATTGCTGGGGCCTTCTCATCTCCACAAGCAACGAGGTAATTGAGGTGTTCTATGTAATCGAGGAACCCGTTGTAGTATTTCGGCGATGATAACAGGTGAATTGAAGCGGCTCGCTGAACTTCAGGGGTGACCAATTTTCCAAATGCCGAGAACGGGCCCTTATTACTGGCGGTAGGCAATTTTTTTTTGGCGCGTAATATGGTAGCATCGCCATCTGCAGCTTCAACCTCATCCATTCGCCTTTTGACCTTGTTCATATCCACATGTAGCTCGAGTCTGATCTTTGAATCTAGCGGCGTGGTTGAAAGCAGCTCACGGATGGTATCCGCCAGGGCCTTGCTGAACGTGGTGTCGTCGTTCTTCCAGGCGGTATGGCTGCACCGTGCGTGTTGCTTGTGTCCACAGGTATGCTCAGGACCAGTTCCGTCAGCGTTTGGTGGGTGGGGCGGGTGAGGGAGTCCAGTTGTGACGGGGGTTTTATTTTCTGCCAAAAGTTTCCCTTGATCAATGCCGTTTTGGGCTTTCTTCTTGCCTCTTCTCTTCTTGCCCTTCTTCTTTGGAGCTTCTGCATCTCTGGTGGCAACTGATTCGCCCAGTGTGTCAAAGTCTTCCCCATTAGTGGCAGTGTTGCCCATATCGCTCGGTGTGAGCTGTGCAGTTGAATCGGGGTCGCTTTGGAGTTTGGCTAGAGAGGACTCTATTCGAATGGTCTTTTCGAGATCTGCGTCATTATTGCCGACATTTGTCGTGGACAGCCCATCAGCGGATGCATCCGCGACCACAGCCTCTTGGCCATTCTTCTTCTTCTTATGCCTTTTCTTCTTCGATGGTTCGGCTGCGTTTTCCACCTCGGAGACGTTGACAGCGCCAGATATCGCAGGATTTCCAGTCACTCGAGAACCAGTATCAATTCCCCAATCGAGTTCCGATAAAGTGTTACCAGCTCGTATGTTGGACTCTAACCTTTCAAGGGCCTCTTTTAAAAATAAATAGTTGGAATTAGGGCCCAAGGCTTCTTCCGTCGCCAACGTCTCCTCTTTATATAGAAGGAATGAATCTAGGTCTGAATTTTCCACCATTTCGGACACTCTTTCAACCATGAGATGCGTTGTTTCTGTCATTTGATCCTCGAAGCCAGAGTTTGCGAGTCTCACATACTCTTGCTCAAAGTCAAAAGCCTTGCTAGGATGATGCTGTGTGGACGTGGGAGGCTGGGGTTCGACGAGGTTGGTGTTATCATGTTTGCCAACGGTTCCAGAGAGAAGCCCCCCCCCCGATTTGTGATCTGAATGAGTTGCAGCCGTGGCAGGGGTTTCTTTGGTCGAATTCGGTGGGTTTGTATTTCCACTGGGGCGTTGTGATCTGGTTTGTGGTGGAGGGCGAGGTTCGACAGGCCCGCAGCCATCTGGATCTTTATCTTGTTTCGTCATCGGACTGCAGATGTGACCTATGTTGGCAGGTTTTGGGGTTCGAGATGTTGTGGGGTCCAGGCGAGAAGCAGGCAAGACGCGTGTTGTATATGTGACCTATGTTGGCAGATTTTGGGGGCGATCCAGGCTAGAAGCAGATAAGGCGAGTGTTGTGGAGATCTGGATCAGAATCTGGGGATGGTAAAAGACTTGGTTCGTGATGAAGCAGAAGCAGTTATTTGACTGAGAAAAGAGTTGTGTTTGGATGGTTTGTACGGTAACGAAATCGCCTTACCAAAGGAGGTGTGTGTTTTGGGGGAAATTCCAGATTAAGGCTCACTCGAGAGGTAGCGAAACAGGTCACCATGAATTCACTTAAAACGTAGCGAAATGGAGGACAAACGATAGACCGCTACAAAAATATTGGATATTCAAGTTCCCCTGGAAATCCGCATGACTCCAGGGAACTGCACCTGATCGAGGGCAATAAAAACGCATTGGGGCGTGCAGTGGTCATAATGGCATAATACACTTGTATCCCGCTCACTCGTATCTTTCTAAACAAGTCCATCGTAAAGAGACAGAGCAGAAACGATGGTCTCATCACGCTTGCTGCCCTCCTTGAACTCTTCAATATCCAGACTCCCATTCTCATCCTTGTCCATCGTGCGGAAGATCTTCTTGACTCGCTTTTCTGGCGTGTCCTCGTCATCTGGAAGCTTTACCATGGAGCCAACCTATAGGGAACGGTTATCATAAACCCTGTAGAAGTTGACGGAAAGTTGCCTACCATCTTATATATTGCCTCTACAATCGCCAGCATCTCGTCGTAGCTGATCTTGCCATCTCCATCGATATCGTACAGCTGGAAGGCCCAGTCAAGCTTGTCTTCCATCTTGCCTCTACTGGTGACGCTCAGAGCACAAATGAACTCCTTGAAATCGATGGAGCCAGATCTATCGCTGTCGAAGACATTGAAAACATAGTCTGCAAACGAGGATGGATCCCCAAATGGAAAGAATTGGCGGTAGATCTTTTGGAATTCCTCCTTTGTGAGCATGCCCGAGGGGCAATCCTTGAGGAAGCCTATGGACAGTTATAACCATGCGCTGTGTGAGCCAGGGGAGATTTTGCCAACCCTTATACCATTGCTGCAGCTCCTTCTTGTCGAAATGTGTGGAACGCTGCAACTCCGAGAGCTGCTCTTGGGACAGCTTCGACTGCCTGGAGGAAGTGTTAGCAAGTATAATGGAGCTGGAGGAACGGCCGCGCGTGTCCTCGAGTGCGGTGATCGCAGCCACCTGTAGCCCTATCCTGCTGGCTCATTCGAGACCACATCGTTTTGACTGGCGCAAAAGCACGAGGGAGACACTTACGATTTCCCCATATCTCGAAGTTGGGATCAGGCGGGCTCAGAGTGTTGTTTCGCAGTTATGTCCGTTTCAGGGTCCTCGGAGGTACAGGGCTAGGCCTTTCAATTGGCGAAAGCGAGTCGCCAGTCGTCGTTAACCGTCCCTGCGATATCGAAACAGAAAGAGCCAGAGAAACAGGCGTGTTGGTCGTGTTGTTTATCGTTTGTTACAGAGGAGGAAGTTCCACGGGAAGCGTTTACAGTGTTGGATTCATTCGTGTCGCTTACTGCCCGTCGGGATGATGGCGGGGTGACGTCGAAATAAGCGCCTGTCGCAGTTTCCAGACCCTGAAACTACTTTGTAAGACGTGGAGCAGCGATGTCGCGGCAAGATAATTTGAAGATTTTTGAATGCGTAGATGGTGGATTGAACAGGAGTATTTGTTTGTTTTCAAGAGCAGCCGCAGAAATGTACAAAAATATAACGATTTAATAGGAGCATATATGGAGGGGGATAGAGGGGATATCTAGGCAATGACGACGAGGCAAGCCAGGCACAAGAGAGCACGATGGAGGGGGAATGAATGCCCCACGGCTGCACTGCCATTCACTTTAGGTCACCGTATTGAGGCTGTGCAATTTTACTGGAGTGCCTGCCACCTGCTGTATGTGTCTTAGAACACGGGAGACGGAGAACCAGGATGGAAGTCACGTGGTATGATTGTGGCTAAGCTTGTAGTGTTGTTATTCGTTGGAGCTTCTCTGGTGTGCTTGTGCTATCACCACGTCCTAATTCACCTCAATTCACGGCAGAACGTGTACTTCCAGATGGATAAAACCCTGGACGCGCAGTTTCTGCGTGTAGAGAAGGCCCTGGCTACTCTCGTCGCCTCCATCTCGACATACAACCCTAATCCCGTCTTGGCTCACGACCTCGTTGCTGCTGATCAAGAACTGAGCAATGGCTTGGCCGACTGTATGACCTTCCCCATTTCGAGCTGAAGCCGCCAAATCTGACAATCCCACAGTGGCCACACACCAAGCCAACTATGCACGCATCCAATCCCTCAAGAACACTTCCTCCGAGCTCGACGCGCAGATAAAGGGATCCCTCCAGCTCCTTTCATCCACGCGCTCCGAGCTGCTCTCCACGCCCGCAACAACCTTCCCAAGCACCACAACTCCAGTTTCCTATACCGATCTTCTCTCCTACGCCCGTCGGATCAGCAAGTTCACGCTCCCACCTACATACCGTGAGACACAGCCAACCCCCGAACCCGAAGGCACTGGCACCCAAACAAACGGCACCGTCACGCCCACTGTTCCATCAAATGGCACCACCGTCAATGCCGCTGAATTGCCAGTCACGCCCATTCAAGCTGATACCGATAAAACCTCTTTACCGCCCCAAATCGCAGAATGGCTCAACCCTCATGCCTCTGCGCCCGGCTTTGTTCCGTGGCCCACGGAAGAGACGATTCGTCGAGGTGCGCTAGCGAGCATACAGGTTCTCATTGATCAGGGCGAAGACCCGGCAACGTTTGACCCAGAACGCAGCGCGGAGTTGGAGGCGGCACGGAAGAGATTGGAAGAGGAGGCTGAGCGAGCAAAGGAGGAGCAACAAGAAGCAGAGAGAGCAAGGCAGGAGCGGCGCATGAGAGAGGAGCACGCACGGAAGGAGAGCATGGGTGTGGCTGGCCAGAGGGTGGAGGAGAAGCCGAAAGTTTTTACTGGATTGGATTTGTTGGATGATATGGATGATGATGATGAGTAGAGGTTAAAGGAATGGGATTTTCGGGAGACTGCTTTGCGTAGAATCATCTGACTGAACATCCGGTGATACAGGCTGATTACGAGGCATTTCTATGGCTTCCACATTGGAAAATCCTCATTGCTTCTGAAATATTCATTTCTACCCATAATGACACACTACCTCCGTCCTCTGTCCCTTCGTCCTCCATCCAAAGTCTTGAGGCGTTTCTGGAACTTCTCGCCAACCTCCACTCCACCACTGGCTCGGGGCCCATCCTCAACGGCACGCTTTCTGCTCTTCTCCAAGGCGGTCCTGGTAGAGCTGGACGTCCTGTTTGTAAGTCGCTCGATGCGGTCAATACCCTCGCCCAAACCCCTCCACTCCTCACCACCGTAACCAGCATCCTTGACCCCTCCCTTCTTGGCACGCTCCTTCTTGCTCTCTTTGGGCAGACGGGTATAATTCTTCTCTTCGTACTCCTTGCGCTCCTCGGCTTCCTTCCGCTCCTTATCGGATCGCGAGCGTCGTCCACCGGCAACGATTTGGCTTCCAATACTGGGCTCTGCAAATGGCGTCTCGGACAACTCTGTGCTGATAAACTCGTCCAGCGTTGCGGACTTTTGGGGCCTCTTGTCTGCCTTCTCTCGTGGGCCAGTGGTAGGCATGACTGTGGGGTTGATTCGAGGAGGCTTGTAAACGCCGTCCATGTCCTTTGTGTCGCGAGATTCGAGACCAGAGTCTGCAGGTCGTGCGAGCCCTGCTGGATTTGGCCGATATTGCAAGTCATCAATCTGAGCCGCCTGCGCCTCGACACCGCCAGCATCCTCATCGACATCTGAATCGTCTGATACATCCGAGTCCCTCGTGATAGCCTCTGCATTTACGGCTGGGCCTCTTGATGACGGAAGATTGGCCCTTGCCGCATCGTCAGCGGCGCGGAGAACTTTGTCGATCTGGTACTTTAGCCGCGCCTCGAGCGGCCTGACGCCCTTTTCTAGATAAACACGGGTTTCGACCAGCTTTTGAACGACATCATCGTCAATGCTCTGCGCCTCCTCATCGTCGGACTCTTCACTGTTGTAGTCGCGTAGT
Organism: Pseudogymnoascus sp. VKM F-4518 (FW-2643); assembly: GCA_000750925.1. Lineage (NCBI taxonomy): Eukaryota > Fungi > Ascomycota > Leotiomycetes > Thelebolales > Thelebolaceae > Pseudogymnoascus > Pseudogymnoascus sp. VKM F-4518 (FW-2643). The sequence continues at coordinate 14,268 of JPKC01000812.1, read as the reverse complement.
TTGATGAGGATCAAGAATACGAGGTTTTGAAGGTACGACAGTAAGAGTTCATTCTTGACATCGAGGAGGGAGATTCCGTCTTTCGGGGGAGCAATAGAGCCCAATTCGGGCGCAGACTCTGCAGAGGATAAGAGCGCTTGCGTAAGGGTTGCCAACAAAGAAGGCAAAGAGTTGTCGAGCGCCATGGTTGCGATTTGATTCCGACTTAGGAAACCTAGTGCTTGTACAAAAAAAATGTTGAAAGCATTTTGTTGCGATAAGGATTGTCGCAGGCGGATAATAGTTGTGCCGATCCCTGTCCGAAGTACGGATGAATGTTCCTGAGATAGGTACCCAGTTGTTTTGGCAAGGAGACAGGTTGCTTCGACTTCACAAGCTCTCATCGTCGTTCACGACAACAACAGTCTGCAAAGTGAGTAGATGTGGGAATAACAAATTCAGGATTGAAGCTTGTGAGTATTTCCATGTTTTCAATTATGAGCCGTCTAGAAGACAAACTGGACGGAAGCTGTACTGACTCTCGCAAATTACAGATTCGGACATCTGCGACCATGCTGTTACGAGACCTTTCGCCGTCATATACGCTGCTGGCGACCCTTCTTGCTGCTGCGCCTCAGCTCTCTTCAGCATTTTATCTCCCTGGAGTCGCCCCCACATCATACGCCGAAGGCGACAGTGTCCCGCTATACGTCAATGCATTGACAGCTTCAGCCTCGCAAAAGGATGGCGCCCTACGTTCTATTGTGCCGTATGACTATTACCACCCGATGTTCCAGTTCTGCAGGCCAGACCCAGAACCTGAAGACCGACCGGAAAGTTTGGGCAGCATCATATTTGGCGACAGAATCAAGACGTCTCCCTTTGAGCTGAAGATGGGAGTGAATGAAACGTGCAAGGCAGTCTGCAAGCCTGTAAAATTTGACGTTGGGTCGGCAGCTTTTACGAATGATAAGATATTTAGAGATTTCGATCTCAACTGGCTGGTGGATGGGTTGCCAGCGGGGCAACTGTTGGAGGTTGACAAGACAAAGACTCAATTCTATAGCCAGGGCTTTAAGCTTGGGAACCCGGAGACGAGCCCCCCAGCACTAAACAACCATTACGACATTCTCATCGACTATCATGAGTCTTCGACGGGCCAGTTTCGGGTTGTCGGTGTGCTCGTCCAGCCATCTTCGAGAGCCAATTCGGGTGTGAACGACGGGACCCCAGACTGCGGTGATGCGTCGACGCCGATGCAATTGGCAACGGACCGCGAGACCACTGTGACGTGGACATATGGAGTGTACTGGCGCCCGTCGCCGACGGCATGGGGCACGCGATGGGACAAGTACCTGCATGTTTTCGATCCGAAGATCCATTGGTTCTCCCTCATCAACTCCGCCATCATTCTCGTCTTTTTGTCCCTGACAGTCGTGTCCATCTTGTACCGTGCGCTGAAAAAGGACATTGCCCGCTACAACCGCCTTGACTCTATCGACCTCGAGGACTTCTCGGGCACCTCGGCCGCTCTTGAAGACGGTGTGCAGGAGGACTCTGGATGGAAGTTGGTGCACGGCGATGTTTTCCGCGCTCCAAAATACTCTCTGATGCTGTCGGTTTTCCTCGGAAATGGGGCTCAGCTATTTGTGATGACTGGAGCCACGATTGCCTTTGCGCTCTTGGGCTTTTTGTCTCCTTCCAACCGCGGTTCGCTCGGCTCTGTTATGATCATACTCTATACCCTGTTTGGTTTCATTGGCGGCTACACCTCTGCCCGCGTCTACAAATCGTTTGGTGGAGAGTCGTGGAAACTCAACATCGGACTGACGCCCCTCCTGGTTCCTGGACTTGTCTTCAGCACCTTCTTCCTCCTCAACTTTTTCCTGTGGGTTAAGGGGTCGAGCGGTGCTGTCCCGTTCACGACCATGATCGTTGTTGTGGCGATTTGGTTTGTGATTTCTGTGCCGCTGTCATTTGCAGGCTCCTGGGTTGGATTTAGACAGCAGCCCGTCGCTCCTCCAGTGCGCACGAACCAGATTCCCCGCCAGATCCCTCCAGGAACTACATGGCTTCGCCCTATCCCCAGTATGCTTCTTGTAGGCCTACTGCCGTTTGCCGCCATCTTTGTGGAACTCTTCTTCATCATGTCGTCCATCTGGTTCAGCAAGGTCTACTACATGTTTGGATTCCTGTTCCTCTGCTACGGGCTTATGATTGTGACGTGCGCGGCGGTCACGATCCTTTTGGTGTATTTCCTGTTGTGCTCAGAAAACTACCACTGGCACTGGCGCGCGTTCCTTGCCGCCGGTACGAGCGCTTTCTATGTATTCTTACACGCGGTTGCATATTGGGTGACGAAGCTGCAATTAGGGGGGTTGACGGGAGGTGTGCTTTACTTGGGATACAGCGCTTTGATCAGCTTTTTATTTTTTATTCTCACTGGTATGTACCAATGTTTCACTTTTTTGCGGCAACTGCTAACTCGGACAGGCACCATTGGTTTCTTTGCAAGCTGGACGTTTGTGCAGAAAATCTACGGGTCGATCAAGATTGATTAGGCGTGTTCATTTTGACCATGCCTTGGCATGTATGATGGGGTTGGCAGTTTTTGTACGTGAGGTTGCGAATAGATGGAGCTTTCGGACTGTATTTTTGTGCCGACATGGTTTTGAAACCGCCACGGTCCACAGCGGGGCGTCATGATGATAGTGTATTTTGTAAGATCAAATGAGATGGTAGATGCGAACTGAAGCGATTTTATGCTTGTTTATGCTTGATTTTTTGATTGGTTTTATGCGAATTGACTTTCTTGATGGCCTAGAACATTTGGTGAAACAGGTGGAGATGTTTTCAACTAGGCAAGGGTCTCATCTCCGCTCGGACATGAGAAAATTGGATGGAAAAGGCTACGCAGAACTGATTTGTATACAGCGATTGAAGTTCGATTCGGTCGCCTTCAACGACTTCAGAATCATTCCTTCTCACCGGAGAAATTAAAATATCGTCGTACACCGTGGTTGAGGTCAAGTGACTCCCCCGCCATTTCGGAGAATTTTGAGCGGATCCCGGATAGACGGGCAGACCATGCCAAAGGGTCAGCCTTTTCCCAGATATTAACTTTGATATTGCAGTTGCATGTGGGGTGCATGAGGGGCCGCATGAGCTGCCGAAACCGCCTAAAGTAGCGCATGGAACCAAACGAGGAGTTGATTCGATTGGTGGCCTTTATATGTGAGCTTCAGAATAATTACTGTTCTCTTGGCTTTATAGCTGGCCAACTTGGCTTTAAAGATCGCGTCTTGGCTCTCTCGTTCGTGCCTTGAGCTGTGAATCCTGACTTTTCTATTGATCGAGGTTGATCTGTAGACTCCTTGGCGAATATAATCACAAACTTTATCATGAGCAACTGCCATCAATTGGTGGGAATGACTGGGGCATTCTTTTCCTGCAGTGTTCTCTATAATGATGCTTGAAACATCGCAAACTATAAGAGCAGGTACCGATCACCTCATACTCTCAGCAAGGTTCATACATGGATTAGAAGCTTCAACTGCATTGCACCGTCTATCAATTCTGTTCACAGAAAGATCCAGCCATGAACTTCCGCTACGCCATTCTGGGCCTGCTGCCCGTTGTCCTGGGATGCTCCAACCCAGACACCAACGCTTGTGCCAGCTATATCAAGTCAAACCAGGCTGTTGCTTCGCCATATTGCGCTTCGTTCACAAAGAGCGTCGTCACTGCCACTACTGGCCTGCCTGCCTGGGCCACCAACTGCGCCAGCAAGCCTAGTCAGATCAGCAAGGAGTGCTCCTGCTATTGGTGAGGCCGAACATATTATTTTGCAAGAGAATCGCTGACAAGGTTTAGGACTGGAGCAGGAGGTGGACAGCCAACTGCAACTGCAACTGCAACCACACTCGTGCCCTCGACTACAGCTGGCTCCGGAGGTGGTGCCATGCCGACTGGCCTTACCACGGCCTTGCCTCAGTCTTCGGGCGCTGGTGTGTACCGTTCCGCCTTTTTTTGGGTGTAGCTGACAGTGTGATAGTTGCCACGAGCAAGGCCATTACCGTCACCGGCACCTTCGATGGTGGCATGAAGCTGTACGACCGAAACCGTGAGTTTTGTTCCTTGGATAGATGCACATGTATTAACTGAAAGTAGCCAAGGTCTGTGCTGGGCAGACTGAGACTGGTGAGGCGGATGCCATGTTCATCCTTGAGAATGGTGCCACACTCTCCAATGTTATAATTGGTGCTGGCCAAGCCGAGGGTGTTCACTGCAAGGGAACGTGGTATGTTTAGGTCGAGGTGGCTGTGAGAAACATTTCTGACGTATTTCAGCACAATCAACAACGTCTGGTGGTCGGACGTCTGCGAGGATGCCATGTAAGTGATGCCGCCTTATAACCAGACGCTTCTAACTCCTTTCAGCACCTTCAAGCAGACGAGTGGCACGTCCTACATCAACGGAGGAGGTGCATTCAAGGCCTCTGACAAAGTCATCCAATTCAACGGCCGTGGAACTGTCTCCGTGAAGAACTTCTACGTCAACGACTATGGCAAGGTTGCTCGAAGCTGTGGCAACTGCAGCGGCAATGGTGGCCCTCGCAATTTTATATTCAACAACATCGTCGCCATTGATGGTGGAGTCATCTGCGGCATCAACACCAACTATGGCGACACTTGCTCAATCACAAATTCTTGCCAAGATGATGGCAAGAGTTGCGATAGATATACGGGCAACGACACCGGAGCCGAGCCTCCAAAGATTGGTTCGGGGTTCGATGGCACTTACTGCAAGGGCTCTATTTCTACCAGCTGTTAGACTGGTGGTAATGGTGTGTGCAAGTAATGTTGAGATTTGTTTATATATTTAAAATGTCATATAATTTGCCATATATTTGAGTTTTGTTGACACCATGAAGAAAGGGATATCAAACGCACGCATTATTCTAGAGGGAAGGGCATATTGTGTCGTGGTAAGGGATTGCATTGATTCTGTGCTAATCCTCCTCCATGTTCTTGTCGCTAAGAGGCATTCTAGAGATATCAACATATTTTACAAGCAGTCTTCTACCGCTTCTCGCCCCACACGCTTTCTCCACTGCGAGCGCTTTCCGCGACATTTACAGTGCTCCTGTTTTGTCGCCTTTCCACAAATGCATACAACCCCTTCCATACCAGCACAATGACTGCCCCAGCAGCCGCACAAGATGCGGCGATGATCAAGCCTCTGCTGTATCTTGGAGCATCTTGCTGGCGGAAAAGCTGATTCCCAGGGAAACCAGCAAGTTGGATTCCCATGACGTACATTGCCAATGCAATGGGTCGCTTTCTGTCGTCCACCACGCTTGAAAGCCACGCTGCGTTGAGAGCTTGCGTCGAGCCCATGCCAGCTTGGGTGAGCACGATTCCGCCTGTTTTGTTAGCAGTGACCTGAATAATATGGACATGCAAGAGACTAACCATAAACAACCCATTTCGAAGAGTTGACCGGTGCCAACGCAGTCCACAGCAGGCCTGCAATACCGACGCAGAATCCGACTGCAATATGGAAACCTCGCTCTTGGGTACGGTCACTATTCCATGCAATTGAGATGGAGATTATGAGAGAGACGACAGAGCCGACGGAGTTGAGGCCGTTGGCGTTGTAGCCGCCGAAGCCAAGCGATTTGATGAGCGACGGCGCGTAGGTGTTTATGGGGTAGATCATAAGCCTGGAAGGTCAGATTTTGGACTTGTCGTGGGGAGGTGATGCTTACATTGACAAGAACGCAGACACAACATGCCCGTATACCTTCCAATCCAAGAACGTATCCTTCATGTCTTGAACATTGACCGGCTTGCCCTGGGTATACCCTTTCGTTGCATCGTCTCTCAGAGCTCGGGTGGTCAGGATGGATGCTTCACGCTCGGTGAAGATATTCCAGCTGCGCCCGAAGAATGACTTTGGCTTGGGAGCCGAGTGAGGCAAGTAGAGGTATGCGACCACAGCCAGGAAGCAAGTGACGGCGCCCTCAATGAGGAACAGCCATTGCCAGCCCTTGAGCCCATGCGTACCGCTGAGGGAGAGGAGGCCGAGGGAGAGAGGTCCGGACAGGGAACCTGCGACTGCGTTGCTGGCCCAGAACAGGGCGAAGCGGAGGCCAAGTTCAGGGTTGGTGTAGTAGCGGGAGATGTACAATGCCATTCCTACAAAGTTAGGGACGGATTCGAGAGTGGATGTGAGAGTATGTACCAGGGATATATCCGCCCTCCATAGCACCGATGAAAAACCTCAACGCGAACAGGCCACTGGCGTTCTTCACGAAGATCTGGCACCACGTGCAGACGCCCCAGAGGAACATCGTAATGGGTAGCCATGTCTCGGCCCCTATCTTCTTGGTGATGATGTTGAATGGGATTTCGGTGAGAATGAAACCCAGGATGAAGAGAGTTTGGGCGGTATTGATCTGGGAGGTGTTGACGTTGATGTCGGTGCGAAGAGTGTCTGTGAGGGCGGCAGAGATGTTGGTTCGGTCGAATTGCATAAAGGTGAAGAGGAGGACGATGAAGGTGAGAATGCAGAGATCAACTTTGCGGACTGCAACGCGTTCTTCCTGGATGGACCAGCTTAGATCTTGGTCATAGCCGGGGATGTCCTGGAGGGGACTGGCATCTTCCTTCTTTTCATGGGATGATGCCAATTGGGTCGTTATCTCAGCCACGGGCAATGCAGAGGCCGCCATTTTTGGGGTAATGGACTACTGATTTGATTGACATTCTCGGCAGGAGAGCCAATATTTGTATCTGAGAGGCAACTCATCTCCCATGTCGCTGGTTTCCGACATCGTCGTAGCTATCAGCGCTGGTGATTACGGAGATAAGCAGCGAGCAGGGTGATAGGAATCGATGGTATGATTCGCCATATCCGACCAATAAGTCGGCGTCCCAACCACGTTTGGTGGCTTGATGATCCTCGGCACTCGTTATCCCGTGTGCATATCAGCCCAATGGGAGGGTTGACGTATGCACGGAGGCGTGCATAGAATCCGGGGCCAACATTGTTCAATGCGTCGCATTTAAAAAAGCAGCAGAGCCCCGTATATCACAGTAAAAGAAAGCATTCAAACACGACGATTTGTATGAGAAGCATTGGAAAAAACTCACGAAAGCGTGAAAACGCCATTTAAGTTGGTTTCCCCTGGAAATCACAACATGTAGAGGGCCGCTTATTGGTTTAGGCGGGGAATGAAGTTGGGGGCACGCGATCGCACGTGGTCGGGATCACCCGGACGTCGCCGGTCGCCGAAAACATGGGGCAATTGTGAGAAATCCATGGTGGGGGTTCCTGGATCGCCGGTAGCGGCCAAAGGGGAGCTTAGAGATAAGAAGAGCGTGTCCCATCTCAATTGACTGATCAGAAACAACATGGAGCAGAATACGATCAAAAGAGGCGGCGTCGGTTTGAGAGGGGTCGACAAGGAGCAGACGTTTGGGGGATACACTCTTTTTGCGCCTCTCGCGGGGGATGTCGCATACCTCGTTGATATCGACGGCAAGGAAGTTCATCGCTGGCAATTGCCAGGCCGAACTGGGCGGCACGCGCGGATTCTTGCCAATGGAAACCTCGCCATCAACACCATCAACCCGGACACGCCCGACATATTCCCGTTTATTCATAAATATGGAGGGGGGGTTATGAGCGAGTTGGATCCGGCGGGGAATGTTGTCAGGCAGGTCAAGGATCCTCTTGGGCATCACGATCAGTTTCATTACGGAGATGGGAGTTATTTGTATACGAGTCTTGAGGCGTTGTCCAAGGAGGACTCGGCCAGGGTTGTTGGGGGAATTCCAGGATCGGAGATTGACGGCGTGACGTATGCGGATATCATCAAGGAGGTTGACCCGGAGGGGAAGGTGACTTTTGAGTGGAAGGTCAGCGAGCGGTTGCCTAGGGAGGAGTTTCCTCTGCAGGCGCATTACGGAAGGGAGCACTATCCTCTGATTAATAGTGTTTTTCCGTTGAAGGATGGGAATATTCTGTGTTCTATGCGATCGATTTCCGCCGTGTTGATCATTGAGCGGACGACTGGAGACATTATCTGGAGTTTGAAGTCGGACGTCATTGCTCAGCAGCATTGCGCGACGGAGCTTGAAAATGGAAATATTTTGATCTTCGACAACGGCGCATACCGCGAGGGCGAGTCGAACACATACAGTCGGGTGATTGAGGTGGACCGCAAGACCAAGGAGATTGTATGGCAGTACCGGGATCCATCGCAGTGGAATACATTTTTTACTCCGTTTATGGGGAGCGCGCAGAGGTTGGCGAATGGGAATACGCTGATTTGCGAGAGCGCGTTTGGGAGGATTTTCGAGGTGACGGTAAAGGGGGTGTTGGTTTGGGAGTATATTGTGCCGTTTTTTTCGGAATACCAGGATGATGTAACGAGGGGGATCTTCCCTGGAGAGTCGAATGCTTTGTTTAGAGCGTATAGGTATTCGAAGGAGGAGGTGCCGTGGTTGAGCGTTTGAATGGGCGCGTGATGGGTTGAGGTTGGCCGTGGAGAAGATGGACGGAGAAAAATAATATTATGACAGATAGTCTATAGTCTAAAAATAACGGAGATGGTATAAAATTTACTTCTAGAGTGCTTGTTTCACAAAGATTTGGAATTGAACTGCCGAGTCGATGTCGGGCTTTATATCATGGGTTGACATCCCAAAGCTATCGGGACTGCGAAGATATGCCGGGCTTTATCCGACATCCCAAAGCTATCGGGACTGTGAAGATATGCCGGGCTTTAATATGTCATGCCGCCTCCCGACGTCCCCAGACGAGCTCGAAGATCCTCTACAACTTCTGGATCTCCTCCTCAATCTTCGCCCAAGCGGCTGGCAGTAGAAGCCCGGTCAGCCAGTAGTTGTCGCCGTGGTCTTTGCCGTGTATCACAACGACATTTCGCATCGTCGGGTTCTGTCGCATCGAACCCGCGTGATGGTACACCATGGTGCCGGCTGGATTGATTCTCGAGTCTCCCTCGCCGGCCCGAACGACTGCAGCGCTGAAGTCGGCCGCTTGAAAGACGTTTGCTCGGGTCCAGTTGGTGAAGGGCATTAGAAGGGTATTGGACTCGCCACAGAGAACTGTGGTGTCGCCGCCGGGTGAATAGTCGCGCCTCATATCGCGTAATAATGCGAGCAATTGAGGCTCCCTCGTCTGCTCCATCAGATGACGCCGATTTTCGAGCGCGATCGGCCCGAGGGGTCCTCGAAGGAGTTCAGGCGTGAAGAGAGAGAAGGCTGAAACGGCCATGTTCTGGACGAAGACGCCGGGGGCTTCGATTAGAGAGGGGAGGCGAAATCGAAGGCTGAGCGCGTGAAGAACGGATATTGGACGCGGCGGCATAGAGGCGGCCACAGCGCGCGTCGCCCACGCCGTGAGGACATCGCCCTCGCTGACGAACTCGCCGGAGATTTCGTCTTGGGCCTGGCGGCGTAATTCGGCGACCGCCTTCTTTGGCAGGAAGATGGTGCGAGTCTCGACGACGCGGTTAAATAGGAGGCCTATGATGAAGCGCAAGGCGAACATGAACATGGCGAATCCAAGTAGGCGTTTGGGTTGGTACTCCTCCTGCTTCTCGTCGGGTGCCGAGAGAAGCGCGTCCTCACGTGCGCCGAGGAAGGCTGGCACTTCTGCGTCGCGGCCAGCGAGAACGAGCGACCAGCTGCGGAGGAGAGCCTGCTGGCCCATGACGTCCATAAGCGTATGCGGCCATGACAGGGCGACGAGGGTGGCGTCGTTGAAGGAGGTGATGTGGAGGGAGAGCTGGGGGACGTCGTTTAGGTAGTCCTCGAGGGTTGCAGGGGCGTCTTTTCTGGCTTGGAACTCGCGGAATTGATCGGAGCCGCGCTGGATTGAGGCGGTAGAGGTGGGTTTGGGGAGGGTCTTGGCGAGGGGGTGGTCTTCGATGGCGGAGGGGATGGCTGTGTGGGAGTAGGCGACGGCAGGATGTTCGGGGGTGAACTTTTGGGGGACGCGGATCTCGAGGCCGCTGCCTTTACGGCTTAGGCGTCCGCCGAGCTTGCGCCAGTCGCCAATCTCGAGGAGGCGGCAGAGGGAGGTGTGGAGTTGGTCGGGGTCGAGGACGTCGTTGAAACGGAGGGTCCACGCGACGACGATACCTTGGAGGGTCTTGTTGTCGTCGAGCATGAAGAGGGGACCTACGACGCGGCCCAACATTGCGTATTCTGTACATGAGTATGCTGAGGAGAGCAATGAGACGGACGCCATTTGTCAGTTGGTTAGGGAGAAGTTGGAGCAGTATGTAGCGCCCGCTAAGATTATTGTGTATAGGGGAACCATTGAGCGGACCTAGGAGTTGAGTTGGGCATTAGATTGTCAGCAGTATTATTGCGAGGTAGGTAATCGAGTGGAGAAAGGGGCAATTATAGAACGGTGGCAGCGCAGCGATGGGCGGTTGATTGTAGCCACAAACGCGTTTAGGTTGGGAATTGATGCCTACGATGTCTAGGTAGTGATCCACGCTAGGGACATTTACTAGATGCGGAGTTATAGTTAGGAGAGCGGTTGTAGTAGAAGGGATGGTAAGCGGAGTGAGGCTATCGTTATAATGCCAGCTAGCAAGTGCATTAGAAGTATAAGGAGGATAAGGAGGAGCGTAGACAGTAGGAAGAAGACAACAGTTAGGAGTGTTAATACCTAAATGTTATTGTGCTAGCGTTTTAGAGCATAATGATAATTAGGGGGCAAGCAGCGTTAGATTGGTTGTATAAATAGGCAGAGAGAGATGGATATAACATCTAGGATGATATAGAGTTGAAGTAGCGGTGCAAGAGTTGCACAATGTTAGGCAAAGGAAATACATAGTTTAGGGTATTAATTTCTAAGGGGGGATGACAAGTGCGTGTATGACATTTGAAATGGGGGTAACGGATTTTGTTAGCAGGGTAGAAAGATTCAGAAGGCAAGTTGAAAGCACGTTTGGTGCCGTCAGCATATTCTAGGTTAGCAGCCATGTTAGCAGGAATAGGTCAGCATGGCCGTATTTTGTAGGAAGTGTCAGCAAAGGAAATCGTAAGGGTTAGTAAGGTCCAGGCCAAACCCATCTAGGGGAAGCCCGCTAGAGAGCATGCCAGGGGTAGTGTTATTAACCAGTAGGTGAGGGCCAAAATTGCAAACAAAGGGGGAACAAACCACAAGAAAAGGAGGGTGGCGGGTGGGTGAAAACAAGGGGGTTGGGAAGGGTATATATTTCGACACCATTAGACATGGCATAGTTCATTGCGACAGTGCCAGGCAGTGCAACTATAATATATGTAAGACTGTTTTAAGACCGCTCCTCGCTCCATCCGTGTTTTGGACGGTCTATGGAATTTGCTGGCGGTTTAAGCAATTTAAACGGTTTTGGGACCGTCTTCAGACCCCTCCGCGAATACGTGGTGCGCCGGTAAGGTAGCGTCTGCCGCTACATCGCCTTAGCCTCTACGTACTTGCCCTGCTAGCTAAGCGACAGTGCGATCATAAAGAACTCGATCATAAAATAGTCTGCGACCTACCTACTCTGCTCCCTTTGTTATAGTCGTCGCCTTATAATTCAATCACTAAGTAGTTGAGTGGGTAGCCGCCAGAGAATAACGTTACCCACTGTTGTATGTGTTCCGGCCAGTTCACCAACTTTTCTCGTTGGCCAACTGGCCGGCCAGTTGGCGGTTGGGCCAGCCCAACCATCAACTTAATTCTCAGTTGACGGCATGGCCGGCCCAGTCACAAGCTGAGTAAGTGGTATACTGCGTGCGTGTTGACAGTGAGGATATGACGAGACCATATGGCACAACTAGTTGCCATAACGTTAAGTGAGTAATGTCCGTTGAACTCGTGAGCTCAGGTATATCTGAACGTGTAAATCTGTTCTAGTTATGGCTCTACGGTTATATCTGTCTACTTCCGAATCTTATACATCAGCCGAGTATCCTTCAGTTGACTTCAGTTGACGGTCAAGTCCCTCCTAATTGGCGGTTGGGCCAGCCCAACCGCTAACTGGCCGGCCGATACGCCAACTGAGAAATTGGTGGTTGGACCGGTCAGTTGGCCAATGGGCCGGCCAGTTGGCCAAGGAGGAAAGTTGGTGAACGGGCCGGAACATATGTTTTTGCTGTTTTCGCTACAATAAAGAAAGACCATCAGCACCGCTCGAGGTAGGCTGTATGGGTACTTTATTACACGCGACTGGGTTTGGCGGGCAGCTCAGAATTACATTTTTAATTGCGTTTACTGCGCGCTAGGGAGGTGAGCTGTGAACGGGCGGCTGCAGCACTGCGGAAAACGCAATTACGCGGTAATCCGTGGTTATATCATATTGCAGGTAGGAGGGACAACCCTCCAGTCATTTATCATAATTTCAGACGCTTCGCACAATTTGGGTGGCATTTCAATCACTTCTCATATTTTGGTTGGCATTTGGGTCACTTTCCGTTATATGTATTATTGTAAACTTTCCCGCATCCGGTACTATTATATTCAAAAATAGATCTTTTAAAGCTACTACTAAGTCAAGGGAATATAGAATTGCCATTCTTGTTGTTGTCATCAAGGCCCGCCGTTGCCTTGGACAGCTTGATGCTGTTGTAAATGTCACGACAGCATGCTTGGAGATCTCTCTCCGTTTTCCAGTTGAGTTCCGTCTCAGCCCTCGTTGGTTCCGCCACACAAACTCCAACATCGCCACTGCGTCGCTCGACAATATTCAGCGGTATCTTGGTCGAGAATGTAGACTCCATCGCGGTAACGATATCAAAGACCGAGTTCCCGGCGCCGCTGCCAATGTTATACGTCCTGAAACCCATCAGACCGCGTCGACTGACTGCAGTTCTAAGAGCAGCGACGTGTCCGCGGCTGAGGTCGGTAACGTGAATGTAGTCGCGCACGGCGGATCCGTCCACTGTAGGGTAATCAGACCCATACACGTCCAGGACTGGGGACAATCCCGTGATGACGTTCACTACAATCGGCATCAGGTTCGTTGGGGTGCCTCGCGGATCTTCTCTCAGCAGCCCGGACTCATCACAACCGATCGGGTTGAAGTATCGCAGGGCGAGGATTGTCCAATCTCGGTCGGCAAGTGCGAGGTCGGCGAGGATGGCCTCGCACATCCACTTGGTCCTCCCATAGGGATTGGTTAGTCCCGTGGAGCCTGCAAGTGCGGTCTTGTACTCTCCGTTGTGGTCGATAAACTCCTCGGGTTGGTGGACGCAGTACTCTTCCTTCAGAGAGACTCCCTTATTTGCGATTGAGCCATAGACGGTCGCAGACGAGGAGAAAATGAACGTCTTGATGTTATAGCTGCCCAGCGTTCGGCAGAAGTCGATCAATCCAGCCACGTTATTGCTGTAGTACTTCAGCGGCTCTTTGATGCTCTCCTGCACCGACTTGTATCCTGCAAAATGGATAACGCCTGCAATCCTCGAGGTTCTCTGATACGTAGCTGATGGGTAAGGGACGCTATCGGCATCCATGACGACGTATTGGTCCAGGATTCTCTTCATGGCACCTGCATCTCGATAGTCTGCCCTTTCGAATCTCATCGTAGGCATGGGTTGACATTCTTCTTTACAATAGCTTCTGGCCACAGCCTCGATGTGATCAAATACATTCAGGTAGGAATTACTAAGGTCGTCGATAATGACAACATTATATCCGGCCCTAAGTAATTCCAAGCTGGTGTGGGATCCTATATATCCCAGTCCGCCGACAATGGCAATGAATTGGTCGTTGGAAATCGGCTGGAAGAAAGGATTATCCTGGAAAAGGTCTGACTGTGACGTCAACGGTGTGCAGAGATCCGAAGAGCTGGAGCACGAGGGACTCAGTGATATGTCGGACGGGCTCTGCTCGATTGACGCGGCCATGGAGCTGTCTGGGCTGGAATATTTTGCTGATGTTTTGCGTCCTATTACTTGCTGAATGTGCTGGAGAGAGTTAGATTATCACTTCCGCCTTGTTGATTAGGTCTTTGAGAGAGAAAAGGAAATATCCACGTCTCCTAGAAGAGATATCACGTGGAGTGTAAATGAGAAATACGAAGGGAGTATATAGCCACTGTCTATCGATAAGCAAGCATTTTGATACTAAAAACGGTGTCAGATATTGGCAATATTCTACGAGACCTGGATCTTGACCAAGAGCGCCACCGATCGGCGGACATGTCTTAAATATCACTGTCAGCTACGAAGGGAGTATATAGCCACTGTCTATCGATAAGCAAGCATTTTGATACTA
>JPKC01000800.1:0-21760 GCA_000750925.1 Pseudogymnoascus sp. VKM F-4518 (FW-2643) | reverse complement strand
ACGGACTCGTATACGGCTCGTATACGACCCGTATCGCTAATACTATTTAATACACTGGGTTGAGGTCGTGGCCTTCATGTAAGTATATAAACTGCTGGAGAACCAAGGTTCCGGAGTTGATGCAAATACCAGCACTTCGCAGATAGCAGTCACAACCAAAGCTTCAATTTCAACACCAATTTCAAAACTATCTACTATCACTTTTCACCATGCTCGGAAAGGTCTCATTGGAAGAGGCGTACGAGATCCCTCGGCTTGCAGACCAGAGCCGTGATCAAGCAGCTTTGTATATTGCTCCCAAAGATTTGGATAGATACATGCGCCAAATTAAATCGATCACCGGCGAGCGTCTTGATGTCTCCGATGCTCATGGAATTGGGTACACCATTGTCTCATTGACTGTTCCAGGCATTCAAGGCATTTCTAGCCAGGCAGTTGCTGAGAAACATGCAACCGAAGTCAACAATTACATTGCCAATGAAATCAAGGATCACCGAGACCGTCTTGGAGCCTTCGCCGCTCTCTCCATGCATGACGCTGTGCAAGCTGGTCAGGAACTTCGCCGCTGCGTCCAAGACTTTGGCTTTCACGGCGCTCTTCTCAACGATTTCCAGCACTCTGGGAAAGATGGGGAAACCTACCTTTACTATGACCAGCCCGCATACGATAAGTTCTGGGAAGTCTGCGTCGAGCTCGATGTCCCCGTGTACATCCACCCCGCTGCACCGGCTGGCAAGTTCTACTTGCAGCAGTACGCGCAACGCAAGTACCTCATAGGCCCACCTCTCAGCTTCGCCAATCAGGTCTCATTGCACTTGCTGGGGATGATCTCCAACGGGGTTTTCGATCGCCACCCAAAACTGAAGATTATTGTTGGTCATCTCGGCGAGCACATCCCGTTCGATTTCTGGCGTACCAACCATTGGTTCGAGGACGTCGAGCGTCCCCTTGCTGAAAAGGCAGGAGATGTATTTGCAAAGAAGACAATTTATGACTATTTCAAGACAAACATTTGGGTCACGACTAGCGGACACTTCTCTACCCCGACGTTAAAGTATGTCGCTGACTACCTCGGGCCCGAGAGAATCCTCTTCAGTGTGGATTATCCGTATGAGACTATTGGAAATGGTTGCGGATGGTGGGATAAGGATGCGGAAAATATCAAGAAGGCTCTAGGTGGCACAGAGGCTTATGCTAAGGTTGGGAGGGAGAATGCTAAGAGGCTTTTAAAGCTTGGAGAGTTCCATGACTCCAAGGCAGAGATCAAGTAGGCTTGGAGTTGACAGCTCGATAGAGATTCTGCAACATAGGTTCTTTACCTCATCCTTCCGAAATGAATAGCATATACACTGCTAGTGAGGATAAGCACTTTTTTCTTCTTGAAATATACTTTTGAGTCTTTAACGATAAATGACTGAACTGCCACCTGATCCACTCACCGCCTTCATGAATTATCTCCATTGACCTACGTCATATGCGATGCTGTAATATATATATATTACTGTATTTCTCAAATTGCAATGTAAACTGTTATTTAAATTGCGGTGCGGTTGCTAGTAAAGGAGTTTCGCAAGGGTACATCAAAGGCGACCGCACCTCTCGCTGTTCCGCAGTTAATGTGAACGCTGCTCGAACGAGGAGAGGAATACCAACAAGCTCCAGCCGACAAGGCCTGGTCCCGCCCGTTGAGCAATTTGGGAGTGTCAATGCTCATTATGGAAACGTTGGAGGGCTGCGAATGGATCGATTGCGGGTAAGGCAGATGAGGCTGGAGGAAAAGAAGGGGAGTCGAGGGCAATTTATAATGGCAAGGATACCGCCGGGGAAGTGAGCTCCAAGGTTTCGCAGCTGGTCAGTAATGAAGTACTCAGTGAGCAAGCTTCTGTACACGCATTTCTCGGCGCTGTGTACTCGTCTCATTAAGCATATGAGCATCCTGTTTGATCAGATTCAGCAGCGACATAAGAGCCTCTGCTGACACTGGTGTCACTGGCGTTTTTAGTACTTCGTCGTGCAGGCAAGAACCCACCTTCATGCCACCAGCTTGTGGAATGGTTAATTGCGTGAGGGGCTTCTGTATAGTTCTGAGTACTCTATCTGGATTGAACGGAAACAAGCCACTCGCAGCCCATGCAGCGGTGATATTTCTCTTCGTGAACGCTTTTTCCCTTGAAGGGCTGTACAGAGATGTGAAATGCTCCTTGCCGACTGTATTTGTAACTCGATATAGTCGTTCAGCTTCGTCACGATAGGCTATCTTCAAGGGGGCAAAGACTCCAACATCACAGGGCTGGAGCTTGTGAGAGGTATGAGAGGGGAGCCGACATAAGATTATGTTGTTTTCGAAACAAAACTCTTAACATCTCGAGGGTCTCGTGGGTCCCAAAGCCGTCACAAATCAGCACCCGTTGTTTCTGGTTAGCTTGTTCTTTGGTTTGAGGATCAAACACTCGCGTGAGCCACTCTAAGCTAATCTTGGAGTCGGTGTACCCAGATTCGGAGCATGCATAGTGCCATTTAGGGGTGGGAAACGTGGTCCAGTTGCTTCGATGGGTAGTGGCTGGCCCAGATAATCATTGGTAATAAAGACCTACCGTTCGCGCTAATGCACTCAATGGCGGTCACCATCGTTCGCTTTACGCCCGCTCCCCTATAGCCTCGAGGATCGTCCTTACTTACGAGGACTTTGACGGAGCCGAGCATGCATAACATAACTCCCGTCTCGTCCATATTATAGACATTCTCTGGCAGCATAGCCGGGTCTTTTAATACCGTACCACCTCAGTTCAGAGCTTCAACTGTATGGCTGGGTCTTGCAATACCGTACCTATCACCTCAAACCAGTGTGTGATCTTATTATATATGTTATTATCGTGGCGTTTCCAGTCTGCCATCGCCGTGGCCATTCTCTTTAGGCCCCTCGCGGCTGCAACGTCCTGGGCCTCCTGCACCTTTGTTGCTGGTCTGCGGACTCTCCATGTGGTCCTTGTTGTCGCTGTGGGATGTCGGGGACGGTTTAGTGGTCCCAGTAGGGGAGCGGAGGTAAGACTTGCTGGTGCTGTTTTTAGAGAGGCGGCCCTCTCCTGCTGCTTGAGGCCAAACTCTGCGGCCTCCCGGGCTGTCATGAGGCGTTGATTTGTGGGGCCGTGAGACTTAATGGGTCTCCATCGTGGCTGTAACAAAGCCTTAGGCAGTTGGGCGGGGCGGCGCCTGTGCTGCTCCTCCTGCAGTTGGAAGCCTGCAGTAAGGCCGTCGACCACTGTGCTAAGTCCTTTGCAAACTGCTCCTTGCGCTGCCCACTAAATCCCCCACAGTATTTGGACAGACGCTAACACTTTCTTCAGCGTCAGATTCATACCGCTGTCATCATAGCGGTCTACAATGCCTAGGGAGAGTTCCCAGGCTCATACACGCTAGCTGTATGGTCTTGATAGCCCATAGCCCAACCTATGGAGTCGCTGGCGCTACCACCAATAGGACATCGCGGATGGCTAAGTTGCGCCGGGTCATATGGGCCCCAAGGTTTGGTAGCGGCCCAGTACAAATAGTAGATAAACTGACGCTCTATAGGTATCTAGTTCCTATCAAAATTGGCTCTCATATATATAAAGCAAGCTCTTCCCTTCTCTCCTTTGAATACCCTATGTTAGCTAACCACTTTTTTATAGCCTCTGCTGCATGCTAGCCCGCCGTCTCCAGAGGCGGGAGACTCGGGAGATTGGCCTGATCTGGCGATCCCGGGTCTCCAGGGAGCCGAGTTGATCCCACGCCCCGCGGTCTCCAGAGCCGGGAGACTCGGGAGATTACCTGGATCTGGCGATTCCAGGTCTCCAGAGGCGGGAGACTCGGGAGATTGGCCTGATCTGGCGATCCCAGGTCTCCAGGGAGCCGAGTTGCAGAGGCGGGAGACTCGGGAGATTGGCCTGATCTGGCGATCCCGGGTCTCCAGGGAGCCGAGTTGATCCCACGCCCCGCGGTCTCCAGAGCCGGGAGACTCGGGAGATTACCTGGATCTGGCGATTCCAGGTCTCCAGAGGCGGGAGACTCGGGAGATAGGCCGGATCTGGCGATCATCCCAGGTCTCCAGAAATAGTGGGCTCTGGGGATTGGCCGGAGCGCAATGAGGGATATATTATTATATCCTGAAGGACCATTGGGAGCTCCTAGCCTCACTGCCTGGTTGATTTGATTCGATTGCAGCTGTGTAAGCCGTTCTGCCCAAACTGCATCTCCATTTTCGTTTATAGTTATCTATTCACTATCTGGACTAGACTGAGTCCTTGTAGTGAGAGTAATAAAAATCCAACACGTGAAATGTGAATCGTTGGCAAGGAACTGTTGGTTAGCATAATACTGTACCACAAGGCGGGAGGAACAATACCTGTCAGATGGGAGGTTCCCAACGAATGCTTGATATATACTGTAACGTCCAGTGGATTTTCCTCCACCCAGGGACGGACATTACCTATCATTTTTCTCGGCACAGTTGGTTTCTCGCTACGTATGGTACTGTAGTGCGTTCTGTACCTTTGGGGCTACGCTCCCGTCATGTTATTTGTACCGTCATTTTGTTGGTAGTGTAGTGATCTCTGCACCTTTGGGAATGAGCTACCGTGATATGTTAAGTACGGTAGTGTTTTCTGCACCTTTGGCAGGCTCCACTATGGGAAGTTTCAAACTTTTGGAAAGTCACGTGGGAACATTAATAGTAAAAATAGCCACGGTATTACGATTTTGTGGAGTAATTTGCAAACAGGACTGCTGGGGCATCTAGAGGGTAATATAATTAGAGAGTGACATGAAGTATAAAAGAGCCATAATTTCCCACGTGACTGTTACAGACAAAGAAACCTTCTCGACAATGCATTCGGCAGGAATCATCGATACATCGGGTGAGTGATGATTTGGCATTATATCGGGTGGATCCGAGTTCTGATCAGCACGGGCCGAACAGATCTGGTTAAGCCAGGGTTGCGTCATCCCGCCTTCTTAGCGCCATGGAAGTTGCATTATCTACACCTAATTATTCCTTCTCTTTACTCTCTGCTTGCTCTGAACTTTCTGGAATGCGTTTCTATGGATATTTCGCGTCAACATCATGTGGCAACATATTTATAGGGATTAGAAACGAATTCATCTTCTTAGTATTAGTAACATTCTATTAAAGTTAGGAGTAAACCTACAATTTCTGTCTTAAATAGTAGAAAACATAGGTTACTAGTAGATACGTAAGTGTAATAGCGCCCCTTCTAATAGATGATTAAAGCAACATCTGCGCTATATAACTCCCTATACTTATATACCTTATTAGTTAAAGTGCTTCTCCTTCTAGATGCATTCTAGCTTTAGCGTTTTTATACGTTGTGTACCTTAGGACAGAGTATATTAAACATAGCACTAAGAGGCTTATGTCCTAAGTAATTTGTAGAGTTGTTGTTAGATTAAGATAGTTGTAGGGGTGTTGCTAGCACTTTATAGAGATCTAGTTCCTCTAAAAACAATCATTTTAGTATGTACTAGTACGTACTCTTTAGTCTGCCATTAGAATTAATTAATTGATTAATTGGTTTATAGGCTAACCTAGCTGCCCTATAGTAGCTATACAGTGTACATCTATAAATACAGGTGTTCCTACTTCTTGCTTCTAAAGAGTAAGCTGTTCCTATACAGAACTGCTTCTCCTTCTTTTTAAGCAGTCTTACCCCTCCTAATAGACCTAATAGTTGTTCTCTGTCTATAACTTGTTAGACCTTTCCTAGCCCTCCTTTACTTCTATGTATTAATATTACTCGTTTACGCTATATATATTTAAGTACTATAGATAGAACTGCTTAGAATTGTTCTAACAGCCTAGTCCTAAGGATTATCTTAGCTACTTATACTGCTATTAACGAGCTATAGAGAATACGTTTAATGTTAACGTATAGGAGCTTGCTTACCTACATTTAGTGTTGTTCCTTAGTTTAGTTTCAACATTCTAGGAGAATGTGTTGCACTGTTTAGCATCTATCTCTATACTAGCATTTGTCTATATTAGCCTTGTTAATAGCTTAGAGGTAGGCGTGTAGGCTAATCTTACTAGTGCGCATCTATATAATAACTAAGCTAATTGCTTAGTATGTGCTAATGTATATAGTAAGCGTCCCTTTACCTAGCTATACACTAAGTTTAAAGAGCTCCCTACTATGTTTAGCCTCTTCTTAAGACGCCTCCTATTTGTCTTTTATTGTCTAACAGATGGTGCATTTTGTAGTTACTATAAGGGTTCTAAGTGATTCTAGTTCTAGCAGCAGTCCTTAGTTTGTTCGTGTATTTAGATTGTAGCTAGCAGCCTCCTTAGCTACTTAATTAGCTAGTTTGTTGCCTAGAACTCCTACATGTGCTAGAATCTATTAGAGCTAGACTTCCTATCCTTGTTTGTAGAGTTTGTTGAGTGCTTAAATGGCCTTAGCAAGGATGTATTGTCTAGAAGGGCATTTTAGGTTTGCTATTGCTTAGATAGCAGCTTAGTTGTCTATAAAGACAGTATACTTACTAAGAGTGTTTGTTATAGTATATATATTAAGAGCTATCTAGAATGCTAGTTGTATGCCTCTAAGCTCTACTGCATATACTGTAGAGGTAATGGATTTGCCTATATATTCTATTCTCTTTATATAAATGTCTTAGAGTTGTAGTGTTAGTGCTATAGCAGCAGCGCTAACATAACTGTTAATGCTGCTGCCATTAGTATAAATGTATAGCGTTGTCCAATCTGTAGCATTGTATTGCTTTACTACATCTTCTAGGTTTTCGTCTATACAAGTGAAAGGTAGTATCTACTATAGTAGAACAACATGTTGTTTTTACTTCTCTAGCCTATTAAGTTAGATATTGTATTTTCTCTTAAGGATGCTAGAGAATTGACTAAGAGGGCTCTAGACTAAGTTGTTGTCCTTAGAAGGGGCTATTGCTTTATAGAGGGGGGTAGTTCTAATGCATATTATAGCCTTAAGAGCTGTCTATTTAAGCTGCTACAACGCTAGAAGCAGATGTGCTTCTACTTTAACAGTAGGCCTAGCAGTAGTTTAAAAGGCTCCTATAATAATCTATGCTATGCATCTCTAGATTTAGGTAAGTGCAGTAACTATAGCACTGCCTCTACCTATGCCTTTACCTTTATTCCCTAGGATGTGCTACACTAAACATCTATACAACACCTAAGGTACAACTATTGCTTAGTATACTTGTTAGAGGTTGACTAACCCTATGCCCTACATTAATAATGCTAGGGCTAATAGGGCAGATAGTTGTTATATTGCCTTAACCTCTACCTTCTTATAATAGTAGTCCTACTAAAGCTTGCAGTCTATTTAAATGCCTAGGTACTAGCATAATAGGAAGGCATTAATAGTGTTATATAGTAAGTAGAGGGCGTGTATAGTGCTTATCTTTAGATCCCTAGTAAAATGTACAAGCTTATACTTTGCTAGCACAAATTGTAATCTATGTTATAGTGCCTATTTTGCAGCTTTTAGATAGATAGCCTTAAGGGTCTTACAGTTCTATTGTGCTATTAGGCCTACTACTAGAATAGAGGCGTTGTTAATGTATCTAACAGCCTCTGTGTTCTCTATTTTGCATGTTTCAATTAGGTTGGCATTATAGAATAGGTAGAGGATTAATAAGAGTAGTAATCCTTAAGGTATTCTAGTTTAAATAGGTACTAAGGGTGCTGTATATTCTTAAAGCTTAAGTGTAGATATACAGTCACTTAAGAAGGAGTCTATCCATTGTATAAGTGTTTGGTTTATTTAGCGCTTCCTAAGGTTGTGTAGCAGCTACTCTTAAGAGACATTGTTAAAGGCTCCTAATACATTGAGGAGCAGTAGGGACGCCACCTGTCTATCTGCCTACGCCTTATATATATGTTAGAGGAGTAGGTGTATTGCATAGTTTATTAATGCTAGCTTCTAGCCTCCTATATGTCAGCTTAGAAGGAGGTAGTAAGTATTAGCGAGGTATGTTAGGCAGTTGGCGATTATTGCTTCTAGTGCCTTCCCTAGTGTGTTAAGGAGGGCAATTAGCCTATACAATTTAGGTTGTATATAGTTATCCTTCCCTAGCTTCTAGAGGGCTACTATAATAGTCTCCTTAAAGTGTGTAGGATAGTATCCTAGCTAAAGGCAAGCATTAAAGAGCTTGTAGAGGCTTAGTAAGATAATGTCTAGCGTTTAATACAGAATGCTATTTGTAATGTTGTTAGTGCTAGGGGCCTTGTTTAGGGCCGCTTTGCGCACTGCTTTTACAATCTCTTAAGGCGTAATCTCTAGGCATTTAATTGGTTAGGGATACTTGTATCCGTCGATATCTAAGAGGTCAGCTCTAAGGGGCAGTAGGAAGAAGGACTAGTGTAATGTTTCTGCCTTCTCTTCTACTTGTTGAACAAGCACTCTGTCTAGCTTCATTAGTGCTAGCGTAGAGGCAGGTGCTATAGTATGTCTATTCTTAGCCCATTTGACTAGTTTCTATAGGCCGCCCTCTAAGGCCGATGCCTCCTCTACTCTTTGTTAATAAGTGTTGCAGAGTGTCTTCTAGATATGTCGACCCTTTCTATTGCGTGCTTCTTAGTATGTTTCGTAGTCGTCCTCAAGCCTCGTTCGCTACCATCTTCGTTGTAGTTGTTGAACTTCAGCGCATATGTTCTTGCATTCCTAGTCAAACCCTAGAATAGAGTATGGCGATGGTTGTGACTATGGCGTTGATGCTTCAATGCCAGCGTTAAGGGCGTTAATAATTGAGCGTACATATTCATCAATACTTTCCTTATCCTAGAGTCCTGTAGCACTAGGCGCTTAGGAGAGTTGGTTGCTAACAGTTTGATGAAGCAGCGGTGTGTTTGTCTTTGCCCATAGCCGCTTTCTTAGTAGGGTGGCAGTTTGCCAGTTCCAGTCGATGGCTACAGCAATCGGGAGATGGTCAGAGTTGTGGTCTAGCCCTGTATCGACCTTACAGTGGATCATGCGAGACGCTACATCCCCTAAGGCAAAGGCTAGGTCAATTGTTGACTCTCCTAACTTCCATCTGTGTGTCGTAGTGCCTAATGCTGTAAGAAGGCCAAGTTGGAAGTCTTCGACAATAGTAAGCAGAGGCTGTGCTGCTGGTATCCCGCGGTTGGCTCTGCGCTGTGTTGTCGACCAGAGAGCGTGATGTAAATTGAAGTCTCCGAGCACAAGGAGTCCGTCGTAGGTTTCCAGCTTACTAATAGCTTCCCCGAGGTCGTAGAGGGTATTCGTTGCCACCTCATTGTAGACGTTGATGATTCGGAGCTTGTTGTTCAAGGTAGGGTTTGTGATCTCTATAACGATAATGTCCTTGGTAATGTACAACACATTCTAGGTGCTAGGGTTGATCCGTTTATTGATGTAAAAGCATACCCTTGTAGCAGCATCGTCGAGGTAGGTTAGTTGGAAATGAGCTTTCAGAGGGTTGTAGGATGTCGCGATGAATGGGTTGCGCCAGGGTTCTTAGATTGCTAGGACGTCGTATTCTAGGATCCTAGGGTCCTGGAATAAGCTGGCGAGGACAACGTCTCTTGACTTCTAGACGTTGTACTGTAAGATGCGTAGTTCCTAGTGTCCTACCATGGACGTGGCACTCCATTAGCTCTATTTGTAACAGATTGGCTCCGGGTTGTTCGGGCGTCTAGTTGATGGGTCAAGGGTTCGGAGTCTGCTCTGTGGGTTGGGGTTTCAGCGTGGTGACTCGGGGTCTAGGCTAGGGCTGTAGAGCGGTAATTTCCCCGTGTCTCCTGGCATATGCTGAGATTTCTCTCTGTGTACCTTCTTCTCTTCAGGTGTTTGCGTAGCTCTGCTGCTGTTGTGAAGTCCACGCCGCAGTACATACACGTTTTCATACATTGGGCAATTGTCAGCTTGCCATCAGAATCATAGTGGGTCATTTTGCCTCCGCGGGAGGGCGCGATCGACAGGGGTTAACCATCACGTTTATTCCGTCCAGGTCGCTCCCTCATGCTGTTCCTGTCGGTTACGATTTTTTACCATTAGCCACCTCGATGTCGTTCCGTCATTAACAGTCTCTTCTTCACATTTGAACAGGCAGGTTTCAACAAATGCAAAAGAGCAGACTTAAATCTAATGAAATGATCTGCCCTGATTCATGAATTGAAGTCGCTTGTACAACCTCCGCAATCTCTAGAGCCAACCGTAGCAACATATTTGATTTACGTGCATGAATCTGACTCTTGTAAGGGTTCATTGGACCACTTCGTCGGGAGAGGTCATCGATACCATCGGTCATAGGGTGAGGGCCTCATCCCGTCTTCTTAACGCCGTGGCAATATTCGTATCTGCGCACCCCTACTCTCTACTTCCCACTTGCTCTGGATCTTCTGGATTGCGTTTCCGTTGACATTTTGTGTCAACGTCATGTGACAACATATTTATAGGGATTGGAAAAGAATTCATCTTGCCACTATTTAGTAAATACCATCAAAATTAGGAGTGAACCTACAATTTCTTTCCTAGATGGTGGGAAACATGGGTTACCAGGAGATACGTAAGTGTAATAGCGCCCCTTCTAATAGATGATTAAAGCAACGTCCGCGCTGTATAATTCCCTATACTCATATACCTTGTTGGTTAGAGTGCGTCTCCTTCTAGATGCATTCTGGCTTTGGCGTTTCCGTACGTTGCTCATGTTGCGATAGAGCCCTTTGAGAGTTATAACTAGAAATAGACAGTCGTAGACTGTCGCTGGCATTTCATGGTAAGCCACGACTATTTGAAGATGTCAAAGGTCTAATCCCTCTAGTAATTCTGGCGTCCCAAACTTGAGGGTCACCAGCCGATGGTCTCACCCGATGGTCTCAATGAACCCACACTAGGTATCCACTGACTTATCCTTGCAACCGACTCCGACTTTTCATTTATTCTACACTGGTGTGTTTCTGGGTTGTGATACATTTGTAGTTTTCTATATCTGTCAGGATAGATCCATGTTTGTTTTCTAGTCTTCTCATAACTTCCTCTGCTACCTCTTGGTACTTGCTCACATGGGCTTCAAAAAGAGCTTCCTACAACCCTGGTCTACCAGATCGTGCCTTTCTACTGCATGCATTTCTACTGCACTAAATTTGAAATAGGCCAAGGAGTCAATTTCAAATCAAGAGAGCTTTTGCAACGCAGCTAGCCTCTCCTCGGCAGTTAGGTCCTGAGCCATAATTGCGGCGAACTTCTCGCCCCGCTCCTTGCGCTCTTCCAACTGACGGGCTTCATCTTCCTTTTCTGCCGCAAGGTCTTCTTCGGTCTGTCCAAAAGCTTCCCCGAATTCGATCTCCACGGCTTCTTCTGCATCGCCTTCTTCTATCAATTTCCTGTCCTCTTCTTCTCTCTTCTTTCTTTCAGCCTCTTCGTCGATCTTCTCTTCGATTTCGTTTCCATCCTCGTCTTTTACGTGTCTATAACGCTCCTGTCCGATGTGCTGTCCATTCTCATCGAATATGAGCTTGATATATTCGGCGGTAGGGGCGGCCCTCGACTGAGTTTGCTTGAGTAGCTAAATTCATGTTCAGTCAATTCATGTTACCAATTTTCAAGAGCATACGTACCGCTTTGGTAAACAGCTTAGTGAATGTTGAAAGCCTGAAGCCATTTCCACCATAGGAGACGACTAGCCCTTTGTCATCCTGTACGGAATTAATATCAGATCAAAACGACGAAGGACATTGAGCCCTTACCTCCGATGCTTTGAAGGTCGTCCAGCCCTGGCTGTCGCTCTTAACTGCCGACGAGCCATTGATTCCCCCCTTCGCGACACCGGTAGCTCCAACCTCAAAGCCACCACTGGTATCCCGACTATGAGCACTGTCCATAGTAATCTTGCATTCCTGAGTCGACCAAGTCTTATTAATAGCCCAAAGGCCATACTCCTTGATATCCAATCGCCAAGGCGAGTTCACAAGAGCCTTAGCATTCGCCTTGACCCAGTCGGCAATCGGCGTTTCCCAAGCCCCACGGTATTTCTCATGGATAACAGCATTATCAGCGATCAGCGCTGCCTTTCCAGTCTGGCCCCATTTGTTCTTAGCTTCGGCCGAGACGTCAACAGGCGCAGCGCTCAGAGCACCTGATAGACCTCCAGTCACACCAAAGCTGTGCTCTGCTTCACTAGATGAAGCTCTAGAATTCCAGGTTGCTGTCTCGGGCTTGTCCTTGTCAAATTCGGTACTGAAACGGGCATATTGGTCTTTTTCAACCTGGCCTGGAATCGAAAGGTCGGTGACCGTTGTCCACCCTCCGTGTCTGTCGAAGAAGCCGATGACACCCGGGTGGATCTTGGCGTATGGCTGGGGTTTATACAGATAGTAGCCGTCCCCATTACGGTTCATGAGCGCCGCATATTCTTCGAAGGGGGTGGGAGTCATTGTGTTTGATTTGGCTAGGTAGTTTGATGAAGCAAAAATGGATTTGTTCTACTTAGGAGGGGTAGCGCTGTTTTCGTCTAATGTAGTAGGTGGATGGGTCGGGTCACTCACAGAGTCATATCACATAGTGCTAGTGACGACATGTGGGAGATCTGTACCTTCAAGTATGATTTCATGGAGGGTTGGAGATGGCCTATCAGCTGAGGTCAATGCATGTTGATCACCAGCCCCTCTTGCTCATCGTTGGCGAACTACTCGCACTCGCACAGATGTGTGGGTTATTTCATCTTCGTCAATGATAGCGGTAAAATCGACCAAGATGAAGAAATCCATTTAAGCACGTAGTTTTACTCTGATGTATGCAGGGGCAAAGCTCACCAGATGCGTATTTATTGCTGCAAGCGGTTTGTTTCCAACGGTTCGCTTCCAGCTGAGGGGTGTTTGTGTTTTCCCCGACCCGACGATCAGTGGATAGGTGGGTTGAGTTCAGACGAGGTGGCTTTTCAATGGCAAAACTGTTATCCACTTTTGACCCAAGAGGGCAACTTTAACTCTGTTTTGTAATGTCGCAGTGCCACATCCTGTGTCTTATGATTGGCAATAGAGATACAATTTGATTGAACTTAGACCCAACGAGACGGCACTTATACTCTTTGCTATTAGGTATAATATTTCGTACTTTATCGGGAAATGATGTGTTACAGTCAGCTCCTCATTTTGAAATGAGAAGCAGATCACTAACTATGAGAGACTGGTGGCTTGATAAGAGGCGCCCTGCATGTAGATCGCAGTGTTCCTAGGCATCTTGTCTTACCCACACTTAAACCTCACGAATAGAAGGCCTCCGTCATAGGTTGGAAGTCTAACTATCCTACCCGTGTGACCTTTGATACGATCTAATAGCCAACCGGGATAGAGTATTAGATACGAGCGGGAATTTCTTTTCAGGGACCCAGCTTGTAGGGTTTCCAGTGCCACAGTTGAGTCATCGACACCGTGGTGGCACCTATATGGGGTGGATCACTGGCCCCTCAACCTAACGAGGGGCCGCGAATTCTGATCAGCACGGGCCGAACAGATCTGGTTGACCCGGGGTTGCGTCATCCCGCCTTCTTGGCGCTCTTGCAGTTGCCTGCTTGCACTGATCCTTCTGGTCTGGGTTGCATTTCTGTTGAGATTTCGCGTCAACATTATGTGGCAACATATTTATAGGGATTGGAGAAGAATTCATCTTGCCACCATTTAGTATAATGTCATCGAAGTTAGAAGAGAACCTACAATTTCTTTCTTAGATGGTGGAAAGCATGGCTTGCTAGGAGATACGTAAGTATAGTAGCGCCCCTTCTAATAGATGATCAAAGCAACGTCCGCGCCGTATAATTCCCTATACTGATATACCTTGTTGGTTAGAGTGCGTCTCCTTCTAGATGCATTCTGGCTTTGGCGTTTCTGTACGTTGCTCATGTTGCGATATGAGTCTATTGGGCATAGAGGAACTTATGATGTCTCTTGTGATTTTGAAAGTTATAGTTATAGTTAGATATTAGATAAATGATAGTCGTAGAGTGTCGCTGGCATTTCATGGAAAGCTACGGCTATTTGAAGATGTCAAAAGATCTTATCTGTCGAGAAACGGAAACTCTGGCGTCCCAAGCTTGGTGTTCAGCAGTAGTGAGCTAAGGCTGAGGGTCACCACCCGATGGTCTCACCCGACGGTATCGATGATCTCTCTCTCACTACCCGAGGGTCTCAATGAATCCACACCAGGTATCCATCGACTTATCCTTGCAACCATCATATCCACCGATTATCCTTGAAATTACCAGGTATCCACTTGCAATCGACTCCGTCCTTGAGGATGTTGGTAATGACAGAAGTTGTAAGCTATTGCAGCTGTTCGGCGGTTGGGTACGAGACCATTGTTGTGATTGCTGCGAAATTATCGTCGCTCATCTACTGCACAGTTGGAGTGTTACATAGCAACATATGAGTCTCGTTCCTCCTTCCATTCAATGCTGGAATCTGGTACGCAAGCGGAGATAGGCATCAGGCGGTGGTATTTGAGGCACTGCCCACCCATAGGGAGTTCGCCATAAAAGCTGTTGTTCAGATCGGTCGTATATAGATTGCCAGAGGCTACTGTAGTCGAGGATACGTTAAGGCGTGCCCATGGATGCTGCGTGATGTGATAACCGAAAGCACTGTCTTCATAACCACCTTCCTCGCCGACGTTATAGATATCTCCCGTGGACGTTTCATTCCCAAACGCACTCGCCATACCAGTCGCCGTGTCAGCGCCCATATCCTGGCCTAGATCCATTGGCGTGCCGAAGCCGATGTTGTTGTTGTTGTCGGCAGCATTCTGCGCCGCCATCCTCACCTTCAGCAAACCTATCTCATCCTCTAGCTCTCGATTTCGCTGCTCAAGTTCTCGATTTCGCTGCTCAAGTTGCTCCATATGTGCCTTGGTCCGTTGCCGAATCGCACGTTGGGCTTCTCGATCGTTCGTTCGTTTGCGGCTGAGTTGAGCGGCGGAGAGGACAGGTGTTACGGCGGGTTTCCGCAACCCCTGCGCCAACACATCGCTTAATAGGGTATATTCTAGTAAGGTAGCTATAGTATAGCAATTTGCTAATTCGCTAGTAAGGTACTTACTTATTAGCGCATTCTTCGTTTAAAGGGGTAAACATTAGTCGCGACGCGTATAAACGCAGCAGCCACCCTTGCATATGCATAAATCTAGGGTCAACATGTCAAAACCATCGTCATAGCTTAATACATCAACAACAACAGACGTCGGAATTCCGTGTACTACCAGCTTCGTTCTGGAAGTTTCTCGAGGGAACGCTGCTTGCTCTCGGAGCCATGAATCGCTCACAGCAAGCCAGCTTAGGCAGAGCGCCTGAGCCGCCTTTACCACCTGCCTCAAACAGTAACGGGGATGCGCTTGTTCAGTCAATGAGACAATTCTCTTTCAACACAGCCTCCGCGACAGCACTTCCTCCTTCTCCTCGCATCTCGTCACCTCGTAGGAATTCCAGCGTCCCAAAGGCACCATCGGCAAATGAAAGGCGCAACCAGAGCCCATTGCGGAGGAGCCCAAGTGCTATGAGTCTCGACACACGCTCCGCATCGCCGACACTACTGCGCAAAGCTTCAATGAACTCGCTCAAGAACGCGGGGGCGGTTACACCGACGCGACCATCGCCGTCGTCTTCCAGGAGATCATCATCGGCGCATAGGGCAAATGGCCAGAATTTGTTCGGGAAGTCGCCCCATACGAACTTGGACGATACCCCAGAGGAACCTCCCGTCACTGCGGAATCAATAGCGACTACATATTTTGCGAAAGAGCTCGCTCTTCATACTTTGAGCGACGAACAGCGACCGGTTGATACTATCGCTATTTTACACGATGCTTGTTACGGGCATAGATACTCGCGCCCACGTACGACACGGGCAGGGCTCAGTACGATTGTCGAACGACCGGAGCGCATACACGCCAGCATACTGGGCGTCTGTGCAGCATACGTAAGACTAGGAGAGCGACATGCAGAAGGCCGATATGCACCACATCCAAGACGGCACCCATCGAACAGTCCCAATATACCCTTCCGCATACAAAAGACCAGTCGCAAGCTCGACCTCTCGTCTCCTGCAGTCACAAACGTCCATGGCACGAAATGGATGGAGGAATTGAAGATTATGTGCAATGCGGCGGAGGGAAAATTGGCTATGAATGGGAAGGAGTTGACAAGGCCACAGATGAATAGGGGCTCAGATGGGGAGCCTCAGCAACTTCACGAAGGCGATCTATATCTCTGTGCCGAGTCATTAAACGCAATGGAAGGCGCTCTGGGAGCTGTCTGCGAAGGAGTCGATGCAGTCTTTAATGGTTCGCAAAATGGAAAGGGGCCCAAGCAAGCGTTTGTTGTGATTCGACCTCCCGGCCATCACTGCGCAGCCAGTTACCCGTCGGGATTCTGCTGGCTGAACAACGTACATGTTGGCATTGCTCATGCAGCGCTAAACCATGGACTCACACATGCCGCCATCATCGATTTTGATCTCCACCATGGAGACGGATCGCAGTCCATAGCATGGGCGCACAACTCTCGAGCAACAACCCTACCCAAGAATGCAGCTGCGTGGAAGAAGACCTCCATTGGCTACTTCAGTCTCCACGACATCAACTCCTATCCTTGTGAGATGGGCGATGAAGAGAAGGTCAAGAATGCCAGTATCTGTATTGATAATGCGCATGGCCAAAATATCTGGAATGTTCACCTCCAGCCCTGGAAGAGCGAGGCTGAATTCTGGCAACTTTATGAGACGAAGTATATGGTTCTGCTAGAGAAGACAAGGCTGTACCTGCGCGGTCAGACAGACCGTATCCGTGAGTCTCAGTCGGCACTGAAGCCCAAGGCGGCCATATTTCTCTCTGCTGGCTTCGATGCAAGCGAGTGGGAAAGCTCTGGCATGCAACGCCACAAAGTCAACGTCCCAACAGAATTCTATGCGCGCCTTACGCGCGATGTAAAGAGGATCGCAGGGGAGGAGGGCTGTTCGGTCGACGGCCGCATTATAAGTGTACTGGAGGGCGGATACAGTAACCGTGCATTGGCGAGCGGCGTTTTCAGCCACATCAGTGGCCTTGCCGGTTCCGACCCCGACGTTGTTGAGAGACAAATCGATCCATCTGGCCTAGGATTTGAAATTGCTCAGCGCGCCGGAGCATTGAGCCTGAAGACTGAGAACCTGGATAATCATGTTATGCCAGCGTATGACCCGTCATGGTGGGCATTGCCTCAGCTAGAGCTGCTTGATTCGATTGCCCACCCTCCCCCACCTCCAGAGCCAAAGAAAGTCAAGAGCAGCTCCCCGCCAACATATTTCTCGCCAACCCACTCGTCCAATGCAAAGATTGCAGAATCGCCGAAGCTGAGGCGTTCGTCCTCGAATTACTTCAATGGGGGGTCACCAAGGCCTCCTACCAGGCCTCCTTCTCCACCCCCTCCTGAGGTTGGCTGGGCTACAGCAACTCATGAATTAAGCAAACTTCTTATACCAACCGACAGGCAAACGATGAGCTGCAAGGCTGATGAACTGTCAGCTGAGGCAACTCGTGTCAGGCGCGACCGCCAGTCTCTGCTCACCCCTCCGGCCTCCACTGGCACTACCCCAGACATCACACCAAGCACTCGAATGAGCCTCAGAGAACGAAAGGCACCCAAACCAGCCGATAAGGCAGCTGAAGAGAAAAAGGCAGAGGCTGTAGCACGAACTAGCCGCAGAAGAACCGTTGCGGGTGCCGCTGTATTGGCTACCGACAAGGCACTTGCACGGAGCGTTCCAAAGCCTGAACCTAGCTATAAGCAGGCTACCAAGCAGTCGAACAGGAGGCTTAGTCTCGTGTCCAACAGCTCCATTGCAACGGAACCAGCGACCGCAACTGCCTTGAATGGCGCTCGGGTGGCTTCCCAGCCCTCGCTTCCAAACCGCCCAGGCAGCTCACAAAGCTGCATTCTCCCCAATACGAATGCAAGCTTGAGAGGCCCCTCCATTCCTCCCGTCAAGAAAACCAGAGCCCCGGCTAATTCCCGTGACGTGCCGAAGACAGCCCGTGCTGCTTCAAGGGCATCTGTTGCTAGCAAGCCTAGAGTATCTGCTTCCAACGAGGCCCGTCAGCGACAAGCTTCTGCGCAACAACCGACAAATGGCCCCTCTGCTTCAGCTGATGCAGACATCGATAGCTTGACAGCCCGCATGAACAAGGTCAAAATCAATCTTACGACAAAGGCACAACGTGATGCCAAGGCAGCAGCATCGGCCGCTGTGGCCAATATGCCAGCACCAAATACATCAGCGCCGCCGCCATCGAATACAGCTGTGACAGCATCTCAAGCAGCTCATGGGATTCCCGAGCAGCCTCAATTTGGCCAACCGGGAACACCACCTAGACAGCCACTTTCTCGGACGGGTTCTTACATGGGGGAACTCCCACCGCCAACCCCTGAGCCTTTAACCCCCCACCCCTCTATCGCCGACCGCCTCCAGCAACTACAGGTTGCCACATCAGCTCCTCTTCCCACAAGCTCGCCGCCCAGATCTCTCCGACGATCCTCGTCCGTATCTACTACTCGTACCTTTACACCCACCACACCACCTCAACCACAGGCGGCAGCGCCATCGAGCAATGTCTTCATCCCTTACCAGCCCGAAGGCCCCACTCCCAAATCTGGCCCCCGAGACGAAAAGCTGAAGTGGTTAGAGCCCAACACAGCAACGCCCAGCATAAGTCCGGCGAAGAGGGGGGATCTTCCTGTCTTCTCGAGCACGGGGATTATTCCGTTCGGGGGAAAGAGGCAGGCGAGTGGCAGCGAGACGAAGAGAGAGGATGATATCTGGGAGGTTCCTGAGACACCAGGGAAAATGTAAGAGGTGGAATTGTGTTATTATTTTGTATCGCGCACCAATTTGTTTATGGGGCCTATTTCATGCCCCTATTGTTATTTGCGAGATGCCGTTCTGTGAACGACATGATGGGTTCTTTGCTTCGGTTTCCTGGTGGTTATCACTTTGTAATTATCATGATACCCCTTCTTGCTTCGTTTCTTGTCTGGGAAAGTTTATTTATCTGAAGTAGTCCTAGTTACACTTGTCCAATATTATTAGAGGCGGTAATTGTTTAATATTGAGTTACTCGGAATATGTGATAGATTGATGAGGGGGTGGATTCACGAACTGGACCCATAAAGTATCATGGAGGGCGTAAAATAAGCTTCTTGATTGGCCACAGTACAAAGCGGTGAGGTTCACCCCGCCGATTCTGCCGCTATTTTCTAGTCCACAGCTTCGGACCGAGAGTATAAGAACAATACAACCTCGCCAGAAAACATCCCTTTCTTTTATTCTACTTCAATCCCTCTTCGCCGCATTTGTCCTCAACTTAATCCCAAATAACTTCCCAACATGGCTCTCCCAGAAGGCGCAATCATCCGCCACGCCGTCCGCGAAGGTGCCTCTCCTCCCCAATCCCCCACAAGAACCCTCTACTAACCACACCCAGATGTCTCCACCATCCTCCGCCTAATCAACGAGCTCGCCGACTACGAAAAAGCCCTCTCCTCCGTCCAAGCTACCGAAGCTACCCTCCTGGAAACCCTCACCTTCGCCCCCTCCATCACCAACTCCCCGCACACAGACATCCTCGCTACCACCCCCGCCCGCCCCGCTGCCACGCTCCTCGCTTTCACCCCCGAGGGCGAGGTCGCGGGCATGGCCCTTTACTTCTACAACTACTCCACCTGGCGCGCCCGTCCGGGCGTGTACCTCGAGGATCTGTATGTGACGCCTATCGCGCGGGGGAAGGGGTACGGGAAGGCGCTTTTGGGGAAAGTGGCGGGGGAGGCGAGACGGGTGGGCGCGGGGAGGCTGGAGTGGTGCGTGTTGAAGTGGAATACGCCTAGTATTGAGTTTTATGAGAGTGATGCGGTGGGGGCGGTGAGGATGGATGACTGGGTTACGATGAGGGTTGAGGGGGAGGGGTTGGAGAGATTGGGGAGGGAGTAGATGGTTGCAAGTGTGGTTTTGGTGGTATTGGTATTGTACATATTATATAGTCTATATATGGGCCCTGTATCGCACAAAATCCCGACGACTGGCGATATTCTCGCTGCCGCATCTAATTTTTGCTTGGAACTGATTTCCTGACATCTATATCCTCCTGAGGTATCACCTTTCCCTTAGCTGGGGATCTCTTTTTCGCTTTCACATGCGCGCTATCTAGTTCCTCGATCCCTCCAAACAAACTCAGATCACGCTGTGCAACTTTCTTCGGCTCGGCCCTATTTGCCGCGATATTGGTCCCGCCCCACGTATACACCCAGTCTCTCAGCTCCTCGTCCCAGCGCGCTTTCGGACACAGCTCCCAAACCTTCGCATACATCCGCTGCATATATTTGGGCGTCAGCTCATGCCAGTCGCGCTGGTCAATCTCTGCCTTCCGCACTTTCGAATGTGCATGCCTAATCGGCGCTTTGAGATACTCCACGCTCAGCAGTCCCCCGGCCTCCTCCTTCCCCACCTCCTTAGCTTGCGTCCTCCTCTTCGGCACACCCTCCCACTCCACCGCCCTCGTCGCCAAATCCCGCAACCGGTCCCATTCATCCTCCGGCAGCGGCGGCAGTATCCTGTTCATCGTCTCCGCCAACCAGCGCTTCCTCAGCCCCTCCTCTCGCTTCGGCGGCGTCGGCCTCATGAAAACATTCTCCAGCGGAATGGGCGCATATGCTTTTTTCAGCTGGGCGCGGGGGCTCCTCGCAGGATAGCGTAGGATCTGGTCCGCAAGGAGCCGCTCAAAGGCCGTCGGCGGCGCATCATGCGGTTTCGCAGGTACCATGACCCCGCCAACGGGTGCGACTTCCTTCGGGGGTTCGAGCACGCGGCGCACTGCCGGAGATGTAGCGGTGGGCGGCTCGGCATCACTGTGGGTGCTTTGTTCGGAGAGGAAGGTATTGAGGAGGGTGTGCCGCCGGTGGCCAGTGCGGCCGTAGGTGTGACGGAGGACTTTGGTGAGGGCGGGGAGGTCCCCGTTTGTAGCGCGGGTGAGGAGGGAGAGGGCTTTCCGCGCGCGGTAGGCGCCGAGGGTTGGAGTCGTGACATGGCGGAAGCGGTGCAGGATGTGCTCGTGGAAGTAGTGGCGTGAGGGACCGTCGGGGAGGTAGGAGCAGGCGCGGAGGAGGGCGCGGAGGAGGTGGGTGGGGTTGGTCGTAGTGGTGGTAGAGGTCATGGTCGTGGTGGTGGGTTTGGCACGGAAATCCACATTGTTTGGCTGGGAGAAACTGGTCTTAAGCAAGTGCTTAAGTGGCTGGTTATGAGCACATCTTGATAGGGTGGTGTTTCTGCTCTTGAATCGCAATTGCCGTGTTGGGTTTCACATATTCCACATATTAACCACCCAGAGGAGGTCGCATATAGGCCCAAAAAGCTTGTTGGTGCCTGAGGCACTACATTCTATACCGCGTTCTTTTCGTGGGAAACTGTGACGCGTGGGTTACCCACACGCGTGAGCAGAGAACAATGCCCAATTATTTTCTTTTTAAATATAAACAAATGCCAAACAAAGAATTGAAAATGCCATTAATGATAGCTAAATAATGATGTACATACAGCAAAATATGGCATGTTAATACGCTTTAAATGCTTTAGTTCTCACTTTGTCACGTCGCGCTTCACGCGTTACTTCTAAATTATAATGTTCCCTGGGCGTGGAGAAGGTACTTCGAGTAGTGTCAAGTCCGAAGT
This sequence comes from Pseudogymnoascus sp. VKM F-4518 (FW-2643), assembly GCA_000750925.1. Taxonomy (NCBI): domain Eukaryota; kingdom Fungi; phylum Ascomycota; class Leotiomycetes; order Thelebolales; family Thelebolaceae; genus Pseudogymnoascus; species Pseudogymnoascus sp. VKM F-4518 (FW-2643). The sequence goes on along the minus strand of JPKC01000800.1, from coordinate 30 downwards.
CACTCTCCGTTTCTCTCCTCCCACCACCCC